>JALPQI010006881.1:0-41401 GCA_025490895.1 Thaumatotibia leucotreta
GAACAAAAGTATAATATCTTTAAATGCCTTTTAATCGCAGAGATAATTAGCCTTTTCTAATAATCTCCTTATGATAAGTTAAAACGTAGCAAAAAAATTAGATTTCTCGGTATATGTGCCGCTCCACACAATCGATTAACCTAAAATAGTATCCCCTTTGAGATAAGGTTTAAAAAAAAAATCTCGGGCCATATTTTGAATTTATTATTATATCAATTTCACCACGTATAGATGATCAATGACACCCCGACTCATAGATTCCCCGGTTGCGCGGACAATTATAGGTATAAAAATGAATTTATATTTTTTTCATACTTACGAATAAATATTTTTTACCAAAAAGCATTTAAAATTCTCGTATATTTATTTCAGATTAATGTACAGTCAAAGTTTTGAAGCCATAAAAATCAGGATCAAAACCGTACTTAAAAATAATATTTTTTTCTAGACGATAATGATAGCATAGCGCTGGCACTTGGGTACTATGTAGTAAAGCAATTATTAGTGTAGCTAATAGTGAAAAAAATAATGCTAATAAATTTTTCGATTCATTAAAATATGCAATTTTGTAATCGGCGGAAGTTGTTATCAACGTCGACCCGCAAATCAAAGTAACCCCGGTTTACGGTACCTAAGTAAGTAGTAATTACCTAGCACCAAAGGCTAGTAAAAGTGTTACTAAAAGTCAGTTATTCATCGCAAGTGTGTTGAAAAACGTCCTATGAAACTCGTGTGCATTGATCATTATACTCTCTGCTATCTTATGCGCGCTCGCTTCTAGCTCGCGCGCACATTACCGCATCGAGTGTAATGTTCAATTTAGCACACTTGTATCACAATTTTTAAATATTTTATTCTAGCACATTGTCGGCGTGATTAATATGTATAGTATACCTGTACCAAATTACAAATTTCTAGTACTAACGGCCTATGAGCTATGCTGCGGAGTGCGGACAGACGGACATGGTTTACTACAGAACCAACGGAACCCTAAAAATGGTTATAACACCAACTAAATATTAATCTTAAACGGCGAAACATATTGAGCATATCTTAAAGTATTAACAGACGTTCGAACATGGTCCACACCGCACCGCGAACTTGGTCCGCTCCGTACCAAATTCGATGGTGTGTTCAACGGTCCGCCGACATTATTATTATTATTGACGGTGCGGTCGGTTCGATGGTTTTCCCACAGGATTTGGTGCGGTCCGCACCAAGTTCGCTCGTGTGGACGGCGCCACCGCACTGCACTTGTAGGTAATTATTAATTAATTAAAAGTAAACAAATAATAAAATATTTATGATACTCCAGTTATTTAGGTACCTTTTGATACATGTATAAATATAATTTTGAAATGTCTTTTTATTGAAATATAGTACATATTCGAAAATGTTCAATAGGCTATGATGGATAAATCGGAGGCATATCGACGTGATCGCTGTCTAGTAGCACGAAAAGCATTGAACCGTTTTTGAACGGTGCGATGGTGTGGCGAGCCGAGCGCACGTACGGAGCGGACCAAGTTCGCTGTGCGGAGCGGACCATATTCGAACGTCTATTAATACTTTTATAAGCGCCTGCAGTGTTATTCACTAAGGAAACCGCCTTACTATCAACGCTGTGTCAGCGCTGCGGCAGCGTTGAGCCTAAAAATGGTATTCACTAATTTACTTTAAACGACACTAGCGCTCGGCGACGAATGCGGCGTGAGCTGGAAGTATACTGCGGCGAGAGTTACCGCCTACAGTTCGACGACGAGCTGTTCTACGTTAGTGAATACCGTTTTTCGCAGCGCTGCGCTCTACGTCGAAGTAAAGGCTGTCTCGTCGTCGAACTCGTTGACGAACGCAGCGTCGAATGTGTGAATAAGAGAATAGCATAGCTGTTAAGGCAAACAATTGCAAAAATACTTACATCGTCTATTATCACCAAACCAATAACAAAAACTGCCCTCCACCACATTTTCCCCGCGATCACATGGAGATTGTACAAAATAAAACCGCTTCATCTTACTTTGTCTCGTAATATACTATCAATTATCTCAATGAATCTATAGCGATAGTCGATATTGATAGCGATATGTGTGTCCGGTCACGGCGTGTGTGACCGATAGAGAATACGTGACAAAAACGCTGAAACGTCAAAAAAATTAGCTTCTAGCTATCTGGGTTACCAGTAGCTGTGCAATGAGTTGGCGAGTAAAGTTTACGTTAAGGTGGACTTAGACCAAACGAGCATTCGCTCATTCTATCCGCCACTCCAGGAATTGGAACCGGTTTTTCAGAAAAACCTCGAAATTGCTTAATATTTTAAAATGTTTTACACTTTTATTTATGTAGTTTCCAACATTTTATGTAACTATTTACATCGTTTTTTTTTTAATTACTCCATTAACTAAAAAAATATATACCGTATAACGATAAAGAACGGAATTCGAATCGTTTTTTTGTATGGAGAAAAAACCGTTATCCCATCTCTGCCCCACTCTACGAAAACGTTCGTTACACAAAACGTGATTCGTCGAAATTCGTTGATTTCGTAGAGTGGGGGATAGAATGAGCGAATGCTGGTTTGGTCTAAATGCACCTTTAGCGTGTACTCTATTCGTAAAGCTGTCTATTACGCTCGTACTGATGAAGCGGAACGAGCGTGATGGACTATTTGGCCAGAGTTATGCAGAAAACAACCACTTCAACTTCGATTTTATGACAATGCAGAAAGCGACCAAACTCAATATGTTAAAGCTTAAACTCAGATTGACAATAATCACCAAATAATTAAAAAAACTACTTCAACCGATTTCTCCAAGATGCCGTCATCAGAATCCGATTTGGTGCCAACAGAACCATCTCGGTTTATTCCGAAGTCGGTTAAAAAATAATTATAGAAATCGGCTGACGTGGTATCGAGTTATTCGTCCATTTGTCGTGAACTTAATGAAAATTTAAGACTTATATGATTTTATTATGGATACCATTGTCAAAACTGGGCTAAATTAAAATGGAACCAATTGGTGAGCATTAGCTTTCAAATAAAAAAAGAATTATCAAAATCGGTTCACCCAGTCGAAAGTTATGAGGAAACAAACATGAAAAATAAATAAAAAATATACAGGGTGTTTGGTTGGCGGTGTCGGAGCTTTTAAGGGCTTAAACTACAATCAATTTAACGATAAATTACCATACAATTTTTTTTTGTGCCAACGATAATTAAATGGCGGCCATTTTAAAATTTCAAACAGACGAATACGGGCGCACGTGATATTTCTGGAATTATACGTTTGTTATCGGTCCTATCCCTGCAAAAAAAATCTCCAATCCCCTTTACGTATCGAGATCGAGTAAACGCTAATGTACCTACATAAATGTTACTCGCCAACTCGTGATAAGCACACAGGGCTCTGCCGTCTGACTTGGTTCATAGTCATAGTGGCACCTTGACATATGTGGCAAACAAGTAAACGTGCCGTCTGGTGGTAAACGGGACAAAATTTTTTTCGTTGTCTTGTTTCATACCACTCTGGCACGCTTTTAGTTGCTGTCTCGACTCGGTATATAAAAAAATCCGGTGCACCTGTATTTCTTTTTCACGCTAGGTTTTAATCCATAGGTACATCAAAAACTGGAAACAAAACATCATCTCATACAAAAATCACAACTGTGTCACGTTTTTAGGGACACAAAATAAGACAACGAAAATAATTTTGACCCAAACACCGTAGTCTATGAACGTCTTCGCTCTAGAGTGATTTGCGCGGCGATAGGTATGTGAAATCCACAGAATACAATGTGTGTACAGTCAAGGAAATGCATTTAATGTATCATTTCGTACTTTGTCATAGTGACAACAATATTATAATAATGCATTCATACGCATAGTTAATAGGAGAGGCCTACGTCTAGCAGTTGACTGAGATAGGCTGATGATGTGAAGCGGATTTAAAGTACAATAAATACGCTACAAAGCCTCTTTTAGATCTAAGTTAATAAGAGTTGATAAATCTATAAATTCTCAAGTCTCTAAAGGACCTACTTTCTTGAAGCCTTCTATATTTTCTTACGTTGACGAGTTAAAGAGGTTCTGTAAAGTAATGAATTATACGTGTAGCATTGTAAATACGAGTAAAAAATATAGAGAAGGAATAAAAATTATAAACATAAACATAGGTGATCTTGGTCGTTTTTTCTTTGGTATATGACATCTAATATTTATAATTTAATATTTAGTATTAAGTAGTGTGACTACTGGGGAAAAAATAAAAACACAAATCGAAATATTTATTTAATAAATAATTTGATTTAAGTTTTCACAATAGGTCCAGGAAATAAAAACTTCCAATGACTCAATCTCTATTTGATGAAGACATACCAAATTTATATTATATCAAGTGTGTAAGTAAATAGTTGCGCAAACAGTAATACAATTTCAATTATTGATTCCGTGTGTTACGTATGTACTATTAGGTATGTACATAGTAATTTAATATGTATGACATGACGTAGGTAGAGTGTACTGTACATAGCAATAAAAATTTAGGAACTGACTAAGCCATATATATTTACACGTTGCTGAAACTAGGAAGCGATTTTCACTTGATCGACGACTAACGAGTACGTGTCAAGGTGCATTCAGACCAAACGAGCATTCGCTATTCTAACCTTCTACTCTGAGAAATTCGATCGTTACACAAAACGTAATTCGTTGATTTCGTAAAGTGGGTAACAACGAATGGTCGTTTGATCTGAATGCACCTTCAGAATAGTCAGAAACCTAACAAAAATTGCATGTCATGCAAAAAAGTCGTAGCACTGTTTAAATAGGGCCTTATCTGCAAATATCAGCTTTTTAGTATAAATAAATGTTCGATTCTGTCGCCTGCCATAAGGACGGAATTGGTTTGTATCTATGGCTTATAACTATTTTGATTCTTAGGCATCGGGCATCTCGACAGATAAAATAAATAAATAAATATCTTGGGACATCTTACACAATTCGACCTAGTCCCACGGTAAGCTCAATTAAGGCTTGTGATGTGGGTACCAGGCGATGATATATATAATAGATAGATACATATAAATACTTAAATACATAGACAGCCATGACAAAGGAACAAATATTTGTGATAAATAAAATACACAAAATAATGCCCTCGCCGGGATTCGAACCCGGAACCTCCAGCTTCGTAGGCAGGGTCACTACCAACTAGACTACGGAGGCTGACAAATTTCTAGCAAATAGGTAATCAATTAACTCTTAATTACGTGTTTTTTTGCTTTATTTTCGTTGTCTGCATAGTTAGTAAGTTGCTCAAAGTGACGGTTTCTAATACCCAGTTCACTTCTGCTCCATGACCCAAAAATCACCCTTGTATGAGCTTAAGAAATTGTCCAATGTCCTCAAGTGCCCCCATTGCCTCCCCCTGTCCTCCCTCGGATCCTCCTGTAAAAACTCTACATTTGGATTTGTCCGGGGCCTTCTTAGATAGTTTGCCGCGCCCCTGCCTATCATCATTCATCAATCTTTACTTAATAAATGGTCAGCGTCACTTCAATCCTTTAGACTCTTACGAAACCCACGGGAAGAGTTGGGGTGGTAACAAAATGTGATCTTGCTGCCGTCATCACGCGGCCACTTGAATATATTCTATATGTATTTGTTACCTATACGTACCTACATATATTCTCAACGGAAATTTTATGTGACAAAGACATCCGAAGTACAACTGAGCAAATTTTACGGTCTTGTCGCATTAAAGGTATAAACTATAATAAAAGTGAATTGGGAGCCAAGTTAATTATTATTTATGATACCTATAATCCCTGTCTTGGTTATTAAAACGACAACAAAAGAAGTGATATGTAAATGGTTTCCATAAACAAAATATCATATAAATTCCATAATTTGGAAAAAAATTGGTACCTATCTCGCAAGTCTAAATACTGTGTGTAAAATATAATACGCACGATAAATTAAACCAGGCATAGGATTCATTAGTGTACTCAATAGTCATGGATTAGGTCCGAGATTTTTTTTTAAATATCAATGCAAGTACCTACTAGTACAAACTAATTTTAATTAAAAGTTATCAAAATGTACTTATATGTACTAACCCGTTAAGAGCCTCGCCCGTATTAGACTTAGGTACATCCTGTAAATGAGCCAAAACACGTTAATGTGAAGTAATTTTTGAGTTATGAGGCGGTCAAATGGTGCATGTAATATTACATACGAGGCTGCGAGCCAGCCCCAATATTAGGTAGGTATATAACATAATGATATTACTTGAACTTGGCTTGACACGCTGCCGCGTGTCTAGCTAGATGTAGGCAGTTCAACGTTCTCTGTCCTCAGAATACATTTTAAGGTATATTTTCCATACAAAAAGCGATTTTGATTTCTTTAGTCATTATACAGTAAGTATTATGTAGAAATAGTGTATCTGTGTGCATATGTGTAATGACGTAATCTACAATTGTTTTTTATGTATGACTATTTTATATATTTAATCTAAATATTGCACATAAAGTAAACATGATTATTGACGACATACAACCATCGGGCTAAGCAATAAGTATGTAGGTAGGTACCTACTTATATTATTGTATGAAAGTCGATCCACCTTAATGCGCTTGTACCTATTGTATTAAACGATTTAGATATTTCGCATGATTGCACAAAATTTTAACATCGTATATGAAACAACATAGATATTAGTTATTTATAAATAGTTTAAATCACTGATAAATAAATTAATAGAGTCTACTGGAGACCCTAAGGCTGGCTCATTCCTAGCCGCCGCCAAAGAATAGGCATAACTATTCAGCGTGGGAATGTAGCCAGCCTTATGGGCACCCTTCCGCTAGGGACAGATCTGCGGGGGACTTAGGCAAGTAATTGTTGTCTATAGTACACCAAACGAAGGAAACTCAGAGGAAAAAACTCGTGTAAAGCGAATTTTGATATAGTTGTAGGGAATGGTGTTTTAAACCACGTATTAAAAGTACTGGTGATTACTTAGGGGTGGAGCTAACGGAGGAGAGGGGTGTAAAGGTCCTTATTTGTAAATAACTCGTAAACCGTGGCTTATAGCAAAAAACGTTCTATTACTTATATTATTATGTGCTATTACATAAGCAATCTACATAAAATTCTCTACAAAAAATATGTATTCATGTTTCCTCTGGGATCAATGTGTCATGAGATAAGAAAGCAAGAAGATGGACAATAGAGAAATAAACACATTTGTTTTAAGTAGGTATGGCAAGAGTAAGTATATAGGTACGTAGGTATACACGAGTTTTTTCCCCCGATGCCGATAGGCAGCATTTGGTCTTCTAGTCCAAGAGCTAGTGAACCCTGGGAATAACGGTCTCCCTGTAAGGTTAGAAATTTGTATACTTACAATTCATGTCATTCTAAGAGCAATACTTAGCCATGACCTGGCAGGCGTCAGCCATGCACGTCATCAGCCCCTTTATTATTTGAACTGTTAAGTAAATTGGGTTTCAAAACTTGTTTCTGTAAGTTTGAAAATTTAATAGGATAAAGTTTATTTATTGTACATCTTAAAAAAAGATTGACAGGCGATTACAATAAGCGGAAGTATATGACAGATCAATTAGAAAACGCGCAGTTGATGAGGTAAAATAAACTTCATCCCGTATACTCGAAATTTTTATATGTCTTCAAATAAACGTCTCAGAGTAAGTATGTCCAATGCCAGGCGGTTTTGAACAGCATAAGACCTTGCCAGGCGAAATAAGAGCTTACCAGAGAGGTAATACAGTTAAGTAAATTGGGTTTCAAAAGTTGTTTCTGTAAGTTTGAAAATTTAATAGGATAAAGTTTATATATTGTACATCCTTAAAAAAGATTGACAGGCGATTACAATAAGCGGAAGTATATGACAGATCAATTAGAAAACGCGCAGTTGATGAGGTAAAATAAACTTCATCCCGTATACTCGAAATTTTTATATGTCTTCAAATAAACGTCTCAGAGTAAGTATGTCCAATGCCAGGCGGTTTTGAACAGCATAAGACCTTGCCAGGCGAGATAAGAGCTTACCAGAGAGGTAATACAGTTAAGTAAATTGGGTTTCAAAAGTTGTTTCTGTAAGTTTGAAAATTTAATAGGATAAAGTTTATATCGAGGGTTGCCTGGTGAAACCCGATAAGTGACAAAAAGTGAGGTTTTAAAGTAAAAACAGTTTTAGAATGATTCATTATCGGTCAATCTAATGGTAATATCAGATAAGCTGATTTTACATGTATCACGGAAATATGCCGAGTAAATAACCCAATAAGTACTTGATTTCAACGATTAATTCAAAACTAAATACTACAACTACATTTAAGACTTCATTTTTATTTATTACTTAATGGAAGAACCACATAATGTATATTTATTGGTATTTAGTGCCGAGATATTTACACCCAATCAAACTAAACACACAATGTAGAACCAGTTACTGTTACTTACCCGGTCTCACCTCATTACGATTGCAAACTTTAAAGGATTTTATTACGAATTAGAATACGTTAAAAGCATTTGTTGGATTCTACTTTTACGATATCATTTATTGCACATACAAATTTATTCAAAGAGAACCCAACAAATAAACTTATAGTACTTATTTGAAACAATTCTCTAATAAAATATTATGTTAAGTCCATTAATCGGATTCTCGCAAGAGGCCTTTAACAAATTTCTTTCAAATATGTCCGGGGAAGAACCCTATAAGTTTTTCGACGGCCCCATGATCATGCGCAGCCTTGACAAGTAGCGTCACGAACGCAAGCGCACCGCTGCGACGTTACATATTTAATTGAAAATAGCTGTTAAAAAGGGGTGTATTGTATTAAAGAAGGTTGTGAATAATTGTGTGCAAAGTTGTGTGATGGGTGACCAAGGCAGAAAATTAGTGCAACTACCTAGCTTGCAGTAATAAGCTGGAAACAGGTAATCTACTTTTCTAACCTAGAATAAACGTAGAATTGTCATATTTTAGACACCGTGTTTATAGTAATGAGTTCAAGTAACAATTAATGTAAGCTATTGTAACTAACCGTTACCATGAAAGGCATTTTTGTTGTTTTATTGAACTTATCGGTTTTTAGCACTGACTATGAAAAGCATTGTTGTTGTTTTATTTGATCTTATCGGGTTTTAGCACTGACTATGAAAATAATTGTTGTTGTTTTATGCGAACTTATCAGGTTTTAGCACTGACGATTAATGAGACTTCGCGACTTTGAGTGATTCTTACGATAAAAATAATAAAAAGGTAGTTGTGATTAGTACTTTTGATTAAATAATATTGATTATTTTTTACGTTTCAGCGGGGCAAAGTGCCTCCATGAACAGCTTGTCCATGACTAGACCCAGTGCTTCAAAGACAATTGAAAAAAATGTAAGCTGTTACATGCAAAACAATGAAGATGGTAAGCTTCCATGGCCTTGAAGATCCGTACACTGTCCCACGTTACTACCTATTGTGCTTGTGATACTCACACTCCAATTAAAAAAAACAATTTCAGAAAATGAATCAAATGCGCTATATTGTCAACGACAACAATAGCATGCCAGATTCAAGCAAGTCCCTTGTGGACTACTAAAAAAAACCGTTGTTAGGATCAATCGGTAACTCAGTTCATCATGCTTAAATTCTTTCCAGATAATGAAACTGAACCACCCGGCAGTAACCATTCGGATGAAGATCCCACACATGTGCCACATCCCAAGGACCCTCGCAATTCCGATGAATCGCAAATTGATATCACCGCCCAAATGCACAATCATAATAGTAAGAAGACTCAAGCAAGTCTTTTACAGACCACTCAAAAACAACGTTACTAGGACAACGCCAACAGGCAATTTATTCCTCCTTCGGTTTCCTGAAATGATTAAACTGAAGATCCCACCCACGACTATTTCACCAAAACAAATAGATTTCGACCCAGACTTCACCAATGAAAGTCCAAATGTTTCATCCAAACAGGAAGACCCCTTATGGTGCTGATTAATGAAGCTTTAGATCAAGCCAGGACCGCTGCAGAAGATGACCATTCAGCGGCAGCTCCCTGCGCTCCCGACACAGACCCAGAGAACGACGCACCTCAGCAAAATGACTCCGGCCACGACACCATCATTCCTGAAAGTCCCAGTCCAAGGAAACACCAGGAACGCTCCCTGCCGACATCCGACAATGCCAGTCCCTCTGGTCAAGGCGAATGCACAGAAAGCGCCTCCTCCCACGTTCCAGACTCCGAAGACGATACATTAAAAGTATCAGAACCAACCGACTCCAGCCTCAATGACGTCATGATCCGCGAATGCTCCGGCGCCTGCCCACAAGCAGAAGACACTGCTAACCCAATTCTAGACAATGTTTCAGACAAAGTTTGGGATTCCGTCAAACCCCTGAAGCGACGCAAGCAAGCCAAGCCATCTGAAAGGAAAGTAAATATCGCTAAAAAGCGAAAAATGGAAGGGCTACCTTATATAACCCAAGGCGTTAAGCGTCCTGCTAAAGTTCCAAAACCTCCTTGGAACCTCCTCGATCCTTGAAGCCTCCTTTGGAACTTTAGCAGCTTTCGCCTTTTAGCGATATCCACCCTCCACTCAGACAGCTTAGCCTGCCTACGTCGCTTCAGGGGCCCGACACAATCCCAAACCCTATCCAAAACACTGTCCAAAATCAAGTCAACAGCGCCTTCCACCTGCGAACAAGCACCGGAACGCTCACGGATCATGCCGTCACTGTGGCCAGAGTCAGTCGGCTCCAATACCCTCAATGTATCGTCTTCGGAATCCGAAACGCAAGAAGAAGCTCCCTCCATACATTCACCTTGACCAGAAAGACCAACACCGTCAAGCATCGGCAAGGAACGCTCCCGATGCTTCCCTGGACCGGGACCCTCAGGAACAACAATGTCACGGCCAGAATCATCTCGCCGAGGTGCATCGCTCTCCGAATCTGTATCAGGAACACAAGGAGCTCCCGCTGAATAGTCATCCTCCACAGCAATCCAAACTCGATCCAAAACTTCATTAATCAGCTCCATAAAAAAATCTTCCCGTTTGGATGAAACATTTGGACCCTCAGTAGCAAAATCCGAGTCAAAATCCATTTGTTTTGGCAAAACAGTCGCAAGTAAGATCCTCAGTTCAATCATCTGAAAAAAAAACGAAAGCAGAATAAATTACCTGTATAAGCAACTTCATCCCAATAACACCACTTTCAAGCAATCTGTAAAAGACCCACTTGAGTCCCCTTACCACCACTACTGCGCATCTGGACGGCGATATCAATCCGCGACTCATCAAAACTGCGAAAGTCCCCAGGATGCGGCACACATGCAGGATCCTCACCCGAACAGTCACGGCCAAATAAGTCAGCTTCATCATCCGGAAAAAATGCAAGCACAATAAATCAAGTTACAGATCGATTCCAACAACAGTTTTTTTTTTTAACAATCCACAAAAGACTCACTTGAGTCCGACATGCCATTACTGTCGTTGAGAATATAGCGCATTTGAGTGGCAATATCAATTTGCGATTCATCAAGATCGGAGGAGTCCTTTTCTGAAACTGATTCTCCCAACCAAAGCATGAGTACCACAAACACAATAGGCAACGCAAAACAATATGCGGATCCTCAAAACCATGGAAACCCACCATCCTCATTGCCTTTCAGCTTATATTTTTTTATCCGCCGTTGAAACACCAGGTCCAGTCACAGACAAACCGTTCATAGAAGCACTTTGCCCCGCTGAAACATACTGAATTATACCTGAACAGTATCATGGATGGATAAGAAGCCTAAAAACGTTTGTTGGCATAGCACTTACTTTTTCAGATGTAGAATAATACCGTTATTACTTTTAGATTCGTCTATTTTTTAAGTTTTTATTTGGTAATAATACCCTCTTAGTAACAAATATGGTTTTTTTATTTATGCGTAAACCCACTAAGTAAGTACCCCTTGGTAAAAAATGTTATCTTACAGGAAAACTAGATGAGTTACATAACTAAAACATAGATAAACTTAAAGTGAATGAAATTGCTTTCCACAAACCACTCATAAAAATACGAATCTATTTATCAAAATAAGTGTCCGATGACAATAAACCTTTGACATCATTTTTCTCGAAACTAGGTGTCACGTACTTATAGGGTTTCACCAGGCAACCCTCGATATATTGTACATCCTTAAAAAAAATTGACAAGCGATTACAATAAGCAGAAGTATATGACTGATCAATTAAAAACGCACAGTTGATGAGGTAAAATAAACTTCATCCTGTATATACCTACTCGTACTCGAAATTTTTATATGTCATTATAAAATATCATAGTACTGTTGTCTACCATGATCTACTAATGCGATTCAGTTTAGGACCTAAACTGTATCGCGATGGGTCAGTTTCCTAGAATACCTAACTGTCAAAAATGGACAAGCCGAACCTAAACTGAATCACATAGAGGTCATGGTGCTTATAAAAGACAACTCTGGTCAAAACTTCAGCAAGTTCAGATGATATGTCTCGACATCAAACACTAGAACCACGAAAAATATGAATATTACGAGCTTATTGTTGTCCAATTCATTTGTTTATTTATAGGAGGCCCGAAGTTTCAGTAGGTATTTATCAAGTGTATTAGATTAAGTATTTGTAATCTTGTAGTTAACTTGAGCGAACGTTTGTGTCTGCATAGTTTACTTTCCGTACGTCCAGGCTTGTAGGTAGTTACATTACATAGCATTTTGGTACGAGTGAGAGATAGGTACCTATAGGTAGAAAGTGTGATCGCAGACGCAAAAATGTACTCACGAAAACAACTCAGTGTGAAAGTTAAGTCCACTTAACTTTCACACTGAGTTGTTTTCGTCCACGCTAGGAAGCGTGTAGCGGGGCGTGAGGCGTGTCGTCCATCTTAGGGCCTGATTTTTTTCTGGCCGGTGACCGTCGACCGACGCGTGCCCGCCACCGACGACGTTCGAATATTCCCTGAAACCACCCTCAAACATTCGCGAACAAAACATTCGAACGTCGTCGATGGCGGACACGCGTCGGTCGCCGGTCGCCGGCCAGAAAACCCACGGCCTTAAACAAATGCAAACATAATAATGTGCGTGGCCAGTGAGTGGCCCTACCAGGGATCGGAAACCGTTATTATTTTCAAACCGTTACCATACGTCAACCCCAAACCATAATCATAAAGTTTTTGTTCTCATTAACCGATACTTCTTAATGTTCTTTGACGGAACGCTTAATGGCCGATTCTGTTCTCAACGAACGGAATAATAACGGTTTTCCTAATTCTGTTGTAAGAGATGAACTGTCATGTCATGTTCTTCTTATAAAGTTTCCGTTACGGTTAATGTTCTTTCAAACGTTTTTGGCCGCGAACGCTACGTTTAGTGTTCTTGGGAACGGAATAATAGTGGTTTTCCTGTCAAAATTGATTTGAACAAATAGACAATCACATGTGGTGCCTATTCTCCGATTAATCGAGATTGAATGTCGTATGGTTTGTATAAGGAAAACGTATTGAAATGACGTTTCGTGTCGTTTACTATTTTAATATTTATGGATACTGGAATAGAGACCCACTAGAAATTTAAAATCTGTTCCAAATTTAAACGCATAACCGAACGTAGTTAAGGAAAAAGGACGCAATACACTACAATCTGCCAATTTGTTTTAAATCCTATGTCAAAAGGAAAAGCCATCAATTTAAGTGACAAAGTGGCACCTTTTCGTTCACCTTTTCACCGCCACGTCAAAAAATAAAAGCGAGCAACACACGCCAAGCAACAAATTGCATGTAAACAACTAACTCAACAAAGTAAGTATCAGCTTCGTAGTGTTAAACGAACATATATTTTATCAGTTATATCAATTCATTGGCGGCGAAAAAATGTCCTTACCTACTGTTATCAGGAGGTAATGTTATGATTACAGTCATGTTAATTCCTATAGCAAGGCTAGCATATCTTGTGTTTAACATCAACTTGCCGCCACACTTCTCTTTTTAATCTATACAATTGAAAAAAGACGCGTAGCTGCGAGTTGCTTGTTAATGCAGATTTCTTTAAGTTTGGCAACAGAGTTTGCAATCTGTCACCAACCTCTTTTGAGAAACTGAACTTGCTTTTCAAAAGAGGTCGATAGATCTGAGTCCGTAGCTATGTTAGCTAACGTGCCAATCGCTACGCTACGCTGAGCAGGTAGTGTATCGTAGTTTTCTCTCTGTCACTCTTTCTTATTGGTGTGACGAAGACAGTTGAGTTTCGTTCGCGACTGAATGTTAGCGATTGGCATATTGGCTACACAACCTGTTCGTTACAAAAATAGCTAAATATAATCATTTCATCGCCAACACAGTTAACTAATGTGTCTTGATGTTTTATGAATAAGGAAATTGGACTGGATGCGTGTAAGAGTTACGAATAAATGCAATGTCAGTTGCAGACCCCAATAAACTAACATGTTTTACCACAAAAATCAACTATATTCCAAATAGCTGACTGGTGAGTCGTGAGACTGGTGACTTGCTTCAACCTTTTCAACGCCCCGTAAAACTATAAAAGCTAAATTTGAACTTTACGCACGTGCATAGTTACATATTATTTTGTGGATTGTGACTTACAAATAGTCTTTGGCGTTGAAACTCTCTTGTTAATCAGTACCTACCAATATATCAGTCATTGTCCAAAATAATTGAAACCTTGTGGACGGCGATAACGGTTATGTTGGTACCACTATTTCAATGCCAAAGACCGATATACAAGTCACAGATCAATAAAGACCTAGTCGCACTTGCTTATAGTTTTTGACAAATTCCTTTGTGACACTTTGGTGGCGTGGATGGAGTGACAGCTGCTGTTTTTGCCGTGGCATTGAAAAGGTTAGTGTTATGATTCAGTGCGACAATATGTCGCCGCGAGATAGATTATCCATCTCCCTTTTATTCATATTGTTGGTAAAAGATAGAAAATCTATACATGTAGCGATAACATACTGACATAGCAATCATGTGCTAAGCGTACAGTATAGTTCGAAAAATATAAATTGAACGTTTATTTTTACTATAATGTAGGTAGAAAGTTACCAATTTATATTTCACGAACTATACTCTCAGTCGTCGTATGTCAAGTTCTTAAATTGATGCCGATCTGATTGTGTCACTATAATTTTTTATAGTTAGCATATAGTATAGCAAGATAGTAGTTAGAGCAACACACCCAAAGAAGATGTTGACGAAGGCTTAAATGAGCAATATGAAATAGACAATACAACATATTACCAAAGTTGATATAGTTGACCCCAGTTAAAACGACGAATCAAGAATGGGTGACAAAGACAGATCGGGACCAATTCAAGATTTTAAGAAAAAACAATTGAGACGTCACTGAAAATAAAACTAAGGCTGCGTTTCACCAAACTTTTATTCGAAGAATAACGCTTTCTCTCAGATATATATGTAGTGCTAAAGTACTATGGAGATTTGACATGACTATTCGAAAATAAGCGTTATATTTCGAATCAAAGTTTGGTCAAATCGACTAAGTGAAACACGTACACGGTCCAGAATCGAAATCTTTGATAGAGTTAACTGGGTTGGCGTGTGTACCTACTAAAACTAAAAAAGGAAAAAGACTATATATATTAATATTTATTTATTCGTGGTTAGCTTGGTCTTCCACATTCCAGCGTTTCACCGCTGCCGCTGGAGTCAGCATATGAGTATATGACCACAGCCGATCTGATGATAACGAGTACTTTTGCGCACTGAGGTTGCAACGCAACAAATACTCATCACTGCTATCTCAAAGGGAAAAGAATTCTTGCTATATCAAAGGGTTCCAGGATGGCTGGCACATACGCGGGTTAGGTCCTCTGGCATGGCATCTTCCACTTTCTTCTATGCTGGTATACCAAGGCATCCATTCAGGTGTCTTAATATCAAAGGGTCCATGGTATCTAAGGCTGTGGAACACGGCACCGCATTAGTTTCAGTAAGGTTTCAGTAAAATATAGCTAAATACACATAGAATTACTACCGTAAAATTAGCCCACTTTGCCTCCAGGGGAAACATTGCCCAAAACTTGAATTTTAAATAAATTGGTTATTTTTAGTATAAAATAGATTATGTGAGAAGCAACACCAAGTATGACTTTTGCGTCTATCTTCATCTAGTTGTTTGCTAGAGCTTCTTGAGTGAGGTTGGTTATTTGGCGGGCAAAATCTTGGCAAAATATAGACATAAATTTCTCAAAACAGGGTGGTATTAAATGAAAAAAAAACCATGACCTGTAATAAAATGAGAACAGTAGATTATATTGATAGTAGTTTTATTGGAAAAAGCTAATCAGAAAATAAGTTATGGCTTTGGGCAATTTTATCCAGTACTTTAGCAAACGGACATTGAAGACATTGCCCATCATGAAAAATAGCCTACAGTTGTCACTTTCAAGTTTTACCACTTTATGAAAATACCACTGGACGGCGCAGCGTGGGAAGGCCCCCCACAAGATGGAGCGACGACCTGGTAAAGGTTGCGGGTGTCTAATGGATGCGGACAGCTCACGACCGATCTTTGTGAAACTCTCTGGGGGAGGCCTATGTCCAGCAGTGGACGTCAATTGGCTGATGATGATGATGATGATGATGATGATGATGATGATGAAAATAGCGGAGGGTAATGTTTTTTTCAGTAAATTACGTTTTTATAACTCCGTTATTTTATTTTACGTGTACAAAATGTTCGGAACCAATAACTATACTCTCAATTGTCAGTTTCGTTGTCTGCTGCTTCGTTAGTGGGCTGATATTATTTATATCAATATAATATTATCTTGATTCCCATTCAAAAAACGGTTTTATTATTATTGCATTAAAACAAATAATACATTTTGGACTGTTTTACTTCACTAGTATACTAATACTTTGAACAAAAGTTAAACGTCTTTAGTTAAGATATCTACTTAAAAGTGACAACCCTAGCATTTGCGAATTGCGTTAGTGGACCTAGTATGAAAAAGAGCGAAAACGGGTTGGTAACATGGCCCAACCAATTTACTCAAAATTGTTTATAAATACTTATCCCTTAGTTATAAACATGAAATGGTAGAATTTCCCAAAAACCTTCTGTGATCGTAGTATTATTGTCATACGAGCTATTTTTAAGCACTAAATTGAGGTGGGCAATGTTGGCCTAAAACGAGATTACTTTGCCCGCCCTCCAAAGGTGCATTCAGACCAAAAGAACATTCGCTATTCTAACCTCCCACTCTACGAAAGGCCATAGTCGGATTTTCATAGTAAGTCAGCCTTTAAATCAACCAGACTCTAGTATTTTTTTGTGAGTACCTCTTATGGTGAAGAATATTTCTGCTGAGTATCAACGTTCTATCGGTGACAGTTTTTGACTTATGATTTTTTTTAGTTTTTTCTTTAATGTGTTGTATCTCAGGATGTATAAAAGCGAATTGCTTCAAATTTTGAAATAATGTTCTTTATTTAGATATGCATCGAATTTAAAAAAATGAATATCGATTGTCGTATAAAAAAAAGAAAAAAAAAGACCAAAAAATTTTTCATATTTTTTTTTGTGTACCTATGAAGTAGTGACACCTCTATTTTCTTTTTCTAATTATAGACCATACATTGGCCTACTAGTTGCCTAAGTATCAAAATTTTCCAAGCGGTACTTCTTACCAAAAATCGGCAACATGTGTGGTCAAGTTCTGCATTCAATCGGTGTTTTTCAATGTAGTATACAAACTCTTCATTTATATTTGAGTTTTCTTATCAGGTTATCTTATTTAAGAGTAAATGCTAATGACAACTTAATGTCATCATGATGCAAGCTGTTTATTTCATTATTAATCGGCCGTTTATTATTTTAACTAGCGTAATTCGATATTATTTATGAGATATTCATTAAAAATAATATATTTCTTGAATATATTACTATATACGCTAGTTGAAATGGTAAACGGCCGATTAATAATGAAATAAACAGCTTGCATCATGATGACATTAAGTTGTCATTAGCATTTACTCTTAAATAAGATAACCTGATAAGAAAACTCAAATATAAATGAAGAGTTTGTATACTACATTGAAAAACACCGATTGAATGCAGAACTTGACCACACATATTGCCGATTTTTGGTAAGAAGTACCGCTTGGAAAATTTTGATACTTAGGCAACTAGTAGGCCAATGTATGGTCTATAATTAGAAAAAGAAAATAGAGGTGTCACTACTTCATAGGTACACAAAAAAAAATATGAAAAATTTTTTGGTCTTTTTTTTTCTTTTTTTTATACGACAATCGATATTCATTTTTTTAAATTCGATGCATACATAAATAAAGAACATTATTTCAAAATTTGAAGCAATTCGCTTTTATACATCCTGAGATACAACACATTAAAGAAAAAACTAAAAAAAATCATAAGTCAAAAACTGTCACCGATAGGACGTTGATACTCAGCAGAAATATTCTTCACCATAAGAGGTACTCACAAAAAAATACTAGAGTCTGGTTGATTTAAAGGCTGATTTACTATGAAAATCCGACTATGGCCTTTGATCGTTACACAAAACGTGATTGGGTGATTTCGTAGAGCCGGCATATACACGGGGGTTTGCACGCACCTTAAAACGACAAAAACCTGATCTAAATGACAATCTAAAAATTATTTCTTCATGTGAGCCGATGCGTACGATACGATCACAGTGCACATGCTGAGCAGAAAAAACTTACAAGGCTTAATATAATTTTTTTGAGATATTTTAGGATTTCCGAAAAAAGCGGCCAATGTTGGCTAGTTTCACGGTAATATGAATAAAATATTTTAAAAATAAAAATAAAACCGCCTTCAAAAATTCGCCCGAACTAAAAAGTTAAAAATAATTTTGGTTCCTACTTCTTAGGATTTCCTACCCAAACCTTTAAACCTTTTACCCTATTCATTGAAATAAAACATTATGGCTAGGTACCCTACAGATTTCTTAGAAGTCGGTGCCAAGCCGAATACGTTCATAGGTATATATTAGATAGAGCTTTGTAACTTACTGTCACTCCGATTACGCTTTTATCAACAGAATGGTCTGCCTCAGTCATTTTCATGAAAGCATAACCGGAGTGACAGTATATTACAAAGCTCTATCAAATACATATAAGTACTCGCAAAGTGAACATATTTGGCTTGGCACCGACTTCTAAGAAATCTGTAGGGTACCTAGCCATAATGTTTTATTTCAATGAATAGGGTAAAAGGTTTAAAGGTTTGGGTAGGAAATCCTAAGAAGTAGGAACCAAAATTATTTTTAACTTTTTAGTTCGGGCGAATTTTTGAAGGCGGTTTTATTTTTATTTTTAAAATATTTTATTTTTTGCTTTTTAGTAGTGTAAATATAAAATCGTTATTCAGTATGCTCTAAATACTTATAATTAGAATGTACTGCACTGTAGTAGGCCATAAAACCTGAACTGGCGAACTTATATGAATACAAAAACAATTTCAAAGGTAACAGACTTAGCATGCCAATATTATTTAAAGAATCACTAACCGCTAACCGACATGTCATAACTACTAAGCAAACACTTGAATAGATCTCGAAAATGTATGACATTTGTTAGGTATATATACAAAGAATGATCCTCCAACCCCTAATCGTTAAGGAGTTATTCCTTTCCTCATCAGCTCACCAACATGAGACTATGACCACCTAAAGGCAAATACTCGAATAGCCTCCAAAATATATGAAATATGTTATATTTAAAGAATTATCCCCCAACTCCTAATCTCCAAGGAGTTGTACCTTACATCATCAGCTCACCAACATGAAAGGATGACCACCTAAAGGCAAATACTCAAATAGCTTCCAAAATACATGAAATATGTTATACTTAAAGAATTATCCCCCAACTCCTAATTGCTAAAGAGTTGTACCTTCCATCATCAGATCACCAACTTAAGATGTTCATGACTAGATGCAAATACTTGATTAGTCTTCGAAAATAAATGAAAAATGTCATGTGTGCCTACAACATTTGAAGAGTTCCCTCGATTTCTCCAGGATCCCATCATCAGATCTGGATTCGGTGACAATGGGACCAACTAGAAGGTATACCCTTTCAAACAAAAAAAGAATATTTGAAATCGGTCCACGCGTCTTCGAGTAATCGGGGAACATACATAAAAAAAAAAAAAAGATTTCGACGAATTGTTAACCTCCTCCTTTTTGAAGTCGGTTAAAAAATGTAACATACAACCTCTTGTAATTATAATATTTATAATATTGCGGCAGCAAAATATTTGGCCAGCGTTGGGATCACGCAAAATAGGCACGTTAGATGTCGAGTTGCGAAAAATGGCGAGAATACAATATCAAACAACCGGCCAAGACCATGTCGGGCCATGCTCAGTATAGGGTTCCGTAGTTATTCGAAAACGGCTGGGCCGATTACGTTTGAAATGGTTTTATTTTTAAACCCACAGCCCACCAAAGTTTTTATTCTACCACTTTGTTAGCATAATTAATATGTATACCTGTACCAAATTCAGAAATAAACGGTTGGACACACGGACGGACAGACATACAGACCGACAGACAAACAGACGGATGGACAGATGAACAGACAGACAGACATACAGACAGACAGACAGACACACACACACAGACATATAGACAGAAAGACCGACAGATGAACAGACAGACAAACAGACAGACAGACGGAAAGATCGACAGATGAACAGACAGACAGACGGACAGACCGTCAGACAGACAGACGGAAAGATCGACAGATGAACAGACAGACAGACGGACAGACCGTCAGACAGACAGACAGATGGAAAGCCCGACAGATGAACAGACAGACAGACGGACAGACCGTCAGACAGACAGACAGACAGACAGACAGACAGACAGACAGACACACAGACAGACATTTCAAGTAATATCCGGTCGAAATATGTTTCTTTGCAGATATAAACGGACAGACAGACGGACGGACAGACAGACGGACCGACAGACAGACAGACAGACGGACATGGCGAAAATGTAAGGGTTCCTAATTTACTACAGAACCCTAAAAAGTACTTACAGCCAGAATAATTGAAAAGGCAACCATTTTAAATAATATCCGGTCGAAATATGTTTCTTTGCAGAAATAAACGGTTGGACACACGGACGGACAGACATACAGACCGACAGACAAACAAACAGACGGATGGACAGATGAACAGACAGACAGACAGACATACAGACAGACAGACGGACATGGCGAAAATGTAAGGGTTCCTAATTTACTACAGAACCCTAAAAAGTACTTACAGCCAGAATAATTGAAAAGGCAACCATTTAAAATAATATCCGGTCGAAATATGTTTCTTTGCAGAAATAAACGGTTGGACACACGGACGGACAGACATACAGACCGACAGACAAACAAACAGACGGATGGACAGATGAACAGACAGACAGACATACAGACACACAGACAGACCGACAGATGAACAGACAGACAAACATACAGACAGACGGAAAGATCGACAGATGAACAGACAGACAAACAGACAGACCGTCAGACAGACAGAAGGAAAGATCGACAGATGAACAGACAGGCAGACGGACAGACCGTCAGACAGACAAACAGACAGACAGACAGACGGAAAGCCCGACAGATGAACAGACAGACAGACGGACAGACCGTCGGACAGACAGACAGACAGACAGACAGACACACGGACAGATAGACAGAAAGATCGACAGATGAACAGACAGACAGACGGACAGACCGTCAGACAGACAGACAGACAGACGGAAAGATTGACAGATGAACAGACAGACAGACGGACAGACCGTCAGACAGACAGACATTTCAAGTAATCTGGTCGAAATATGTTTCTTTGCAGATATAAACGGGCAGACAGACGGACGGACAGACAGACGGACCGACAGACAAACAGACAGACAACGGATGGACAGATGAACAGACAGACAGACAGACATACAGACAGACAGACGGACATGGCGAAAATGTAAGGGTTCCTAATTTACTACAGAACCCTTAAAAGTACTTACAGCCAGAATAATTGAAAAGGCAACCATTTTAAATAATATCCGGTCGAAATATGCTTATTTGTAGAAATAAACGGTTGGACAGACGGACGGACAGACATACAGACCGACAGACAAAGAGACGGATGGACAGATGAACAGACAAACAGACATACAGACACACAGACAGACAGACAGACACACAGACAGATAGACAGAAAGATGGACAGATGAACAGACAGACAGACGGACAGACCGTCAGACAGACAGACAGACGGAAAGATCGACAGATGAACAGACAGACAGACGGACAGACCGTCATACAAACAGACAGACAGACAAAGGGGTGAACAGATGAACAGACAGACATACATACAGACAGACAGACATTTGAAGTAATATCCTGGCGAAATATGCATGTTTCTTTGCGGAAACAAACGGACGGACAGACGGACGTACAGATAGTCAGTCCGTTCAGATAGACAGACACACAGACAGAGAGACAAACAGACAGACAGAAAGATAGGCAGATGAACAGACAGACAGACGGACAGACCGTCAGACAGACAGACTTACGAACAGACAGACAGACATACAGACAGACAGAGGGAGACAAAATGCAAGGGTTCCTAATTTACTACAGAATCCTAAAAAGTACTTACACCCAGAATAATTGAGAAAGCAATAATTTTGAGGAATCAAACGGACGGACAGACAGACATGCAGACAAACAGACTGACAGACAGACAAACATACAGACAGATAGGTGGATGGACATGGCAAATCTGTAAGAGTTTCTAATTTACTACAGAACCCTAAGAAATACACCCAGAATAATTGTAAAAGCAATCATTTCGAATACTACGAGTATCTGGTCGAAACATGTTTCTTTGCGGAAACAAACGACCGGATAGACGGACGGACAGACAATCAGACAGGCAGTGAAACAAACAGACATACAGACAGACGGATGGACAGATAAACAGAAAATATACTTTCATTCGCCAAAGAAATGTTCGTTTAAATTTGAACTTTACTACGATGTCAATAGAGTTCAAGCTCACAACTGCGAAAGTAACGAGCTAAGCCGAGGTTAGACCTGGGTCGCGTTTTATAAAGTTACATTTAAGCTTTGTAAACTTGCGGCAATAAGTTGCAAGTGTAAACTCAGATTTAGGTTCGTGATCGGCTTGCAAAGGGTTAAGAAGTACACTAGTAGAGGAGTGTATTTTCAAAAGGGCTTATTTCCACTCTTGCAATAAGGGTTATTTTTTCTATGTTTCCATAAGATAAATTATCTCTATTGACAAAGTGGAAATAAGCCCTTTTGAGAAGACATTCCACAGTTACGATATAATGATTTCATAACAAAACAAAGTACATAATTGTGGGACAAAGTCATTTTGCGTCTAGCGGAATGTAGCCAGCAACACCATATTGCTAGTTGTGTTAAGCTCACCTGACGCCAATGGAACGCGACTCCAAGCATAGGGGTTCCATTAAGGGAAATAATAGGAACTGCAACTGTCTCCTTGAGCAATTCACGTATCGTACCTATCACTATGTTGACTATTCCAGACGAGTGGGATGCACCCATAACTACGTAGGTAATCGGAGTATGATGCAGGTTATTATTGTAAGTATATATATTTAATTACCAAGGAGCCGAACCCATATTACAAGCCAGGTGCCGGTAGTGATTTGTTAGATGAGTTTCCCAAACGCAGTTTTTCCTAGCAGATAATTTTCTTTTCGCATTTTTTCCCGAAAGCGATTATCCTACTCACTTTTTTTCTGTATAGCTTATTTTTACGGTCGCTTTATTTCTGTTTCAGATATTTTTCTGTCTGAATTTTAACCTGTAGTTAAATTTTCCTCTGCAGCATATTTTACAGTAGCTTTGTTTCTGTTTCCGATATTTTTCTGTCTGAATTTTAACCTACAGTTCAGTTTTCCTTTGCAGCTTATTTTTACAATCGCTTTGCTTCTGTTTTCGGATATTTTCTGCCGTAATTTTAACCTGCAGTTAATTTATAATTTTTTTTTTATCCATAGCTATATTTTCCAATAGTTTTCTTTCGCTGTTCCGTTTATATGATTTTATTAATGTAAGGTACAGTCGGCTAATTTCAAAAATGTCTGATACGAAAATATCTCGGGGTATTCCAATATAATTTTTTAGGATTCCGTAGTCAACTGGGAACCTTTATAATTTTGCCATGTCTGCCCGTCTGTCTGTATGTTGGAGGATAATCTTAGTAAACGGTAGTAATAGAAAGCTGGAATTGCTGACACCAATATGTAAGCCACTGATGCCAACAAGGTGCGCAAATAAAAAAATAGAAAAATATTGTACAGTAAAGCCTGGCAAGATAGTATTAAACCTTGGCCACGCGGATTTTCATTGGTACTAATTAATTTTACTGGCAATGCATACGTCAAAATTCATAATATGTCAGCTTTATAAACAGAATTAAATATTTTAAAAATATTATCTATTTTGCCGAAAAAAATACTAAAAGAAGCTTTAAAAAGAAAACTGAATGCGGTAAATTACTCATAACCAAAAAAGGATGAGGGATTTCACAGCAATCCGGGTAACAATGTTTTCCGAACAGTGTTTGGCAACCGTGACACTTCAAAGAGGTCTACCATGAACCACGAACGAAGTTTTGCGTCTCTATAGGCTTACGGACGTAATAACCAGTGCGACAGAGAGGTAAAATTTCGTTCGTGGTTCTGAGTAGACCTCATTATTGCCATATGAAAGCGGTATATAGCCACATGAATTCAGGGTTTAATACTAACTTGCTAGGCTTTACCTCCCGAACACCAAAAGTGGGGGATGATTTTTTTTAACCCCATCGTGTGACATATCGTTGGATAGGTATTTGAAAAATTATGGGGGTTTTCTAAATTAATTTTTTGACACAGGGTAAATTTTTGGAAATAATCGCCCCGGAAGTTAAAAAAAATGCGTCCCCCCCCCTCTAACTTTTGAACCGTAAGTCCAAAAATTATGAAATAAATCATGAATCGCTCCATCAGGATCCCCCATTTTTTTCAAAATATATTACTAACCGTTCTATGCGAAACACGCAAATGACAATGTCAATGTCTTGCCTACTCATTGTGAAGTATTAATTTTTTATGATATAGAAGTATAGAACTTTCAATATCCTATTCAATTTAAAGAGGTTTGCTTAACAAACAGAACATCGAGATATTCTACCATTACATACATTATATGAATAAGAATATTTAAAGCAAAAAAATATATATACTACAGAGCAATACAACGAATGTAAAAAAACCGGCCAAGAGCGTGTCGGACCACGCTCAGTGTTGGGTTCCGTAATTTTATTTACCATAACTCAAAAACTTAGCCGATCAAGGTCAAAATATTTTTTCTTGAAAGTATTTATAAAGCTTTACTTTCATAATCTTTGGACTTACGGTTCAAAAGTTAGAGGCGGGGAGGGAACCCATTTTATTAAACTTCCGGGGCAATTATTTCCGAAAATATTACAATCACCAGTGACTTACATATTCGTGCCAAATTACAGCTTTCTAGTACTAGCGGTTACTGAGATTATCCTATGACAGACAGACAGACAGACATGGCGAAACTATAAGGGTTCCTAGTTGACTACGGAACCCTAACAAAGTGTTTTTAAACAAATTTGAGCATGTAAAAAATTGGTTTAGGGAAATATTGCAAGCAGAAAATATACTACAGGGTAATAAAACGAATCTAAAAAAACGCTTTTGTAAACAAATTCGTGCGTGAAAAGAATTAGTGTAGGAAAATATTCTACAGAGTAATAAAACGAATGTGAAAAATGCGTTTTTGAATAAATGCGATCATAAAAGTGGCTACCATGAAATAGTAAGACAGGGAAATTAAAAAAGTGGGAAAATTTGCGACTATGAACAATGGCGAAAAGAAAATTATCTGCAAGGAATAACTGCGTTTGGGAAACTCATCTAACAAATCCCGGTAGTAGACCAACATCCGGCGTCTTACTCCTCCGTCTTACCTCCTTCTCATTAAACTCTAAAATTAACATAGAAAGAAATATCTACTAATCAGAAAGTTCACAAACTTACCATTATAAACATAGTTATGTAGGTATATCATTGGACATCAGCTTAACTTAATACTCAAAACTTAAATGATAATTAAGTAAATATGAACATTATGTCGGAAAAAACATTGACATCTCAGTCAACAACTCGTTGTCAGGTAACCAATTTCAAGGCAAGTTCCCGTCGACGGCGCCAGGAGGCGCCAGAATTGCTAGCACATATTGCATCCTTTCACTTAATTCAATTTAAACCTTTTTCATCATGCGGCCAATATCACACGTCAAACCTAAATGGCTAATCAAATGAAATAAAAATACGAACTATATTCGTGTGGAAAAGAGAGAGCGAGTGGCGGCATGTTTACGTCATCGCGAACAGTTTAATAATGGTTCACGGAACTTTATTTTTCGTTCATCTGTAGTAACGGTAACCAGAAAAGTTTTGTTCTTTCATATAAATCATATAATGTTCTTGTCAAAACCGTTATGTGAAAGAACGAAATTTTTCCGTTCATCTTGAATATTGTGAACCAGAAATATTGTGTTCATTTACAAAACCGTTACCGTATTTAACCGTTACTAATACGAACGGAATTTATAACGGTTAAAGAACAATATCAAATGGTTAATGAAGAACGGTTCCGATCCCTGGGCCCTACTGCGAACGTCGTAATCCGCTTTAGAGAATTTATCTGTCACTCTAATTACGCCTTCGTTAAAATGACAGAGACAAATCCTCGGAATTTACGAACTTTTTTGTTCAGGTAGTAGGCCAGGGTGCACGCAGCGCAGTTTTAAAAATATTTGACACTCGATGCCCCGCTGCACTGATCTGTCGCTGGACGGTCGGCACTCAGGCCTTACCTTACCCTAAGGCTACTGTATAATATTGCGGTTTACTAACAATTCTGTGGTTCGCAGGGAGCAAGCACGGACAATACGCGTGCAGATGGGCGAAAAATACGCTTTGGTCGAACTAGAGAAAGCCTCCATCACCACCATGGAATTTCCGGCTCCTCCCCAGTCCTGTTGATACGAAGTGAATATAATTATGAATGTATATTAAACATGTAACAAATAATTATGACTTTTTATTATTAATCATAAATTCATAAAGTCATCAACATCATATTCTTTTAAATAACTAAAGAATTCATCGATAAGTATGCTTTAAGTATGCGAATCATGGACCTATCTATATTATAGGTCCAAGGTTCGCAGAAAGCATACTTGATCTGGACACTAAAATAAAATTAGCAGAAGTGCATATATTTTTTGTGATAATTTTATTATAGCAACGATGGAATCCTACGTTGAGGATGGTCCGGCATGCTCTTGGCCGCCGTTTTATTTTTTTCAGTTAATGACAATTTGACCTCTGCGTAAAATGGATTTAATTTAAATCGGTATTGCCAGCATCTTAATAATTATCTCCTCAACTCAGATAATTTGAGATATCGAAAGAATATGGATACTTAAATAAACAAAAAAATGATTTTATCTATTTTAAGCTCAAAATTTTTTATTAAAAATATTGAATATGTAGTATGAAACTCGGTTTAAAGGGAAAGTAATGCTAAAGAACATTTTAAGAGGGATTCATATTTATTTGTATGGCAACATTTGACCATACACAAACCAATTGCTAGTCAAGAAAATTTTAAAAAGTTTTCGTTTGAAGTCGTTATTTGAGTACGTTACGGCAATAATAATTATCAGAAACAATAAGAATTGGCGGGATATTAACTCTATAATTAGAATTGCAATTTGATGAAACGAGTTGTGTGTACTAAAATATCCATGTGTTCGTAAAATTACAAAAGATCTATTGCATCGTCTTTAGATCTAACGCTGACAACGTTTTTTGTTAGGCTTACAATTTTTCATTTACCAAAATGGAAGATTTCATCAAAATAGAGAAAATTGGTGAAGGTACTTACGGTGTGGTGTATAAAGGCAAAAACAAAGTGACTGGCCAGTTTGTGGCTATGAAGAAAATTAGGTTGGAAGCAGATGATGAAGGCATACCATCTACCGCGATCAGGTTAGTTTCTGTCGTCTAATTATTGTTAGTATTGTTACACATAATATCTTAATTTTATTATTAATATTTACCTTAAAGACATACATAAAAAATCTTGTTCGTTTCCTAACCTAACACACTCGCATTTCCTTATAATTCAAGGATTTATACATCATTTGCTACTGACATTTGTTACTAAATCTAAGCTAAATATTTTTATTTACGCTAATTCTGCAAACGAAGCAGCAATCACTATTTGATTGACCTAAGCATTGTTTCTCTAGCTTATGAAATACAATGCAATTTACGTTTGTGTTTACACAACAATTTTTATGAAACATGTGGCATTGCAATTTCTGAACATGACTTAAATATTAATATGTTAACAATACTGATTTCGCTTATATAGAGTCCAAACAATATCTATCCATTTACAATGTTATTTTGCTATAAATCTGCCCCCTATAATGGCTCCTACAAATTGTATAAATCTAAGTGCAGAATGTGTAGTGTTAGTTTTAGGTAAATAGGTTTCTGACAACAAGCCTTAATGAAGCTTACTGTGGGACTAAATCAACATGTGTAAGACTGTCCTGTGACAGATTTTAATTTAAACTAAGATCTTTCGCTTTCATAGCTTTTACTATAATATGTATATTTTATAGTACTTGTTTAGTGTTATTTAATTATTATTTTATTATTTTTAAAGTATAATTGTATAAGTGTAATTGTCCTTTGGACTCTTAAATGTATGAATATAATTCTCATTTAATAATCTTGTTAAAGTTGCTATGACTAAATGTTTTGCTACAAGATAGTAATATTTTTACTTTACTCTTTAACCCAGATAATGTTTCCACTGTATTTACTTTTACTGTTCTGTAATGTGTGCTCTATGTGAATAAAAATTTATTCTATTCTAGTCTATTCTTCTATTCTACTTGTAGGTTTTATTGTGCAATCCCTATTATTCCAGTTTATAATCTATATAAAAAATGTATTGCTTTTAACTCCTGGATATTATTAAGCCATTATTCAAATCTTTCTAGCTGTAACCTTACTAGTCCATGCTAACTAATTTATTTTCTGTGAGAAAGAATGTACTATGGTCAGCCCCAAAAACATGCTAACAATTTTGAACCTCGTGTTATGGACATACATTCTGAAATGTGAACATATTTTTTGATATCGAAAAATCAATCTCGTATGTTGGTTCTATGAGTATGAAATATATCTAAATTCATCCTTGTATCAAAAGCATTAAGATACACTTACAAATCAGAGGAATTGCTAAATCCAACATTATGCTTTTCATGTCAATATTTATAAATAAATATCTGGGGACATCTTACAAAAATCGACCTAGTCTCACGGTAAGCTCAATTAAGGCTTGTAATGTGGGTACTAAGCGCGACATATATAATAGGTAGATACATATACATACTTAAATACATAGACGGCCATGGCCAAGGTACAAACATTTGTGATACTTAAATAAATACACAAATAATACCCTCGCCGTGATTCGAACCCGGAACCTCCAGCTTCGTAGGCAGGGTCACTACCAACTAAGGCTATGAAGGCTGACAAGGAGGATTTATAGATATTAATAAATAAATAAAATGAAAACTTTCACGATTATCACTCATATTTTAAAGACAAACGGGTCTTAATCGCGTAAACTTACGTTTAATTATATCCTGACGTTTCGGGCATGACGTTACACCCGTGGTCGCAGGCAGACTGGTCACGGGTGTAACGCGATTAAGACCCGTTTGTCTATAAAATATAAAATAAAAAGCCCATTTATTCTATAACCTGAAATAATAAACAAGTTGAAAAACTTAGTAAAGTAACTATTTAGGGATTCATTTGGTTTGGACCTCTCTGGTAAAGGTCTCCTCCAGCTCTTGCCATCTTTTGCGGTGTTGGGCTATTCTGTGTCAATTTTGAGAAGATCATCAGGCCACTTGGTGTTGCGTCTACCACATCTTCTTTTATAGATATGACTGTATTGTAATTCTATTAATGTTCTTTTCAGAGAAATATCTTTACTTAAGGAGTTGAATCACCCGAACATTGTCAAACTGGAAGATGTCCTGATGGAGGAGTCTCGGCTGTTCCTCATCTTCGAATTCCTCTCCATGGACCTTAAGAAATATATGGACTCTCTAGGTTCTGGAAGGGTATGTAATGTATATAATGTATATGCCTTTATTTCAGACTCCGATTAAATCCTCATCTAAACACCTTTTGCAAAGGCCTCCTATTAAACAGCTATACTGTCACTTCAAAATGATAGAATTATAAGGACATATCTATTATTTATCATCAACCCCATCATTTTAAAAACATAACCCTGTTCTGCACAGTAGAGACTTCCATTTATTTTGTAAGATATTTTTTAAGAACACTAACACAAAGTATCCATTTCATTTCATTTATTGTTAGGTCATGAACATAATATATTTTTACATAATAAGGTCTTATAGCTAGTTTGTGAATACATGATACCCTTTTAGGGCACACAATATTTGTTAATTCTAAGTTCTTATATCTATCAAAACATTCAGGAGATCCCAATTCCTACTTACACTCACAAATAATGTCTATTTGTTTTATAGTTGGAAATTTCTAAGAATTAACTTTTGACACTTTAGAAATCAGCCTTATACATATATTATGACGTTAAGGCTATCGGAAAAACGGTTAGCGTTACCCTCATATTAATAAGGTTTAATCTATAACTGTCAAAAGTTAATTCTTAGAAATTTCCAACTATAGACATTTCTGATTAACCCAAGGGCCAATTTCCATAATAAATTGAAACAAGAACATAATCATTTTATATTTTTTGGTTATATTTATGGTAGATTACAGGCTTCTTTATTTTATGTAACTATTTAACCCAATATTCCACAAGTTGGGCTTAATCAATTAGTCTGATTGACTATTATAATCAAAGATCGGATTTTTCTGCGACATCTCATACTAAATGTCATCAAAATGACGTAAGTCACTAAGAATTTCGCAAATCCATCCGATCTCTGATTATAATACTCAGCATAGGACTCTAGCCATGTTTTTACTTAACAGATGATGAGCCCAAGCATAGTGAAGAGCTACTTGTACCAGATCAACAGCGCCATCCTGTACTGCCACCAGCGGCGGATCCTACACCGAGACTTGAAGCCACAGAATCTACTCATTGACCAGACTGGGATCATAAAGGTATGTGGAACTCCTTACTAGATGGAGCTTATCAGATAATCTGCTGTGTGCATTTTCATTCATATTTTTGTGGTAGACGCACCTACATTATAATTCATTGTTTGTCCTTTTCGGTCTTACCAATATATCTATAAGACTGAAAAGGACAAACGATACCAGTCTGCCGTGGTCTGAATACAGCATCATAATTCCTACTAAACAGATGTACCATCATCTCGCTGACCTGTGAGAATGAGAATGACAGATTCGAATGAAAAGTCACAACCATTTCCATACATTATTATGGTCACGTGACTTATCGGCTATCGTACACGATTACAGACTGGCATGTGCCATAGACCTGATTACACCTGTGAGTTTTTAAACCATTTTTCAGTTTAAAGCAAAAGAATGTAAATAAACCTACAAAGTTACATTATTTCATGATATGGTTTTATCACCAATTTAAAACCTTAAACCTCGAAGTGCACATACATTTTTTGTTAAAATTATTGATATTCATTAGTATTAACATAAAAATATATCTGAAGGGTCCACGGAAAAAACATGTCTAGTCAATTCAAATTACAGAAGGAAAAACCACCTTTTAACAGAATAAGGTGTGCATTTGCCCTGATTTTTTATGCACTGGACATGTTTTTTCCGTGGACCCTTCATCTGCAGACGTGTTTCACGTTATCTGTCAACGTCAAATGCTATGAAAAGTCAGCTATATTTGTTTTGTTTAGCTTTTTTTTACTTTCAACTGAAGAATGGTATAAGGGACGGAGCTATACTGATTTTCGCCCCTCATTCCTTGGTATCCTCCTAAGGCCCAAGGTGAAATTTAGCTCCTAGTCATTGCAAACCACGGTCCTACCTTTAGTACTATTGTTCTATACTCGTCCAGGCCCATACATTAAAATCCCATTTTTTAAATGTTATTTTACTTGTATGCCACCAACAGCTTTGGGGCATATTTACTATCAGTTTATGATGCCTTTTTGGACAAATTGAATTGAATAAAACTAAAAATAAATATTTTTTATTAAATACGTCTGAAATAAAACTATGAAAACGGATAAACTCGCGTATACGAGTATTAACTAATCTTAACTTTATTCCGACGTTTCGAACACTTTACAGGGTTCGTGGTCTGCGGATGAAAATTAGTTAATATACGCGAGTTTATCCGTTTTCATAGTTTGATTTCATGTGTAATCCTCGCGGTAACCGAAGAAAATATTAAATACGTCTGATTATCTTGGTGCGAAAATTGAAAACAAAATGTCATCTTTTGTATAAGTCCTACTGGTAGGACCGTGGTATGCTATGACTATACAGCAGTTGAAGAAGCTGGGTCTGAATCACCAAGTTACTTATTACTACAGGAAGGACTTTGGTCCTTAGGAGGGTATAGGTCCATCCCTACAAGTTTTCTCTTGTCTGTGTCAGGTGGCAGACTTCGGGCTGGGGCGCGCGTTCGGCGTTCCGGTGCGGGTGTACACGCACGAGGTGGTGACGCTGTGGTACCGCGCACCCGAGGTGCTGCTCGGCAGCCAGAGGTACATTATACGGTGACTGTGTCAGGTGGCAGACTTCGTGCCGGTGCGGGGGTACACGCACGAGGTGGTGACGCTGTGGTACCGCGCACCCGAGGTGCTGCTCGGCAGCCAGAGGTACATTATACGGTGACTGTGTCAGGTGGCAGACTTCGTGCCGGTGCGGGTGTACACGCACGAGGTGGTGACGCTGTGGTACCGCGCACCCGAGGTGCTGCTCGGCAGCCAGAGGTACATTATACGGTGACTGTGTCAGGTGGCAGACTTCGTGCCGGTGCGGGTGTACACGCACGAGGTGGTGACGCTGTGGTACCGCGCGCCCGAGGTGCTGCTCGGCAGCCAGAGGTACATTATACGGTGACTGTGTCAGGTGGCAGACTTCGTGCCGGTGCGGGTGTACACGCACGAGGTGGTGACGCTGTGGTACCGCGCGCCCGAGGTGCTGCTCGGCAGCCAGAGGTACATTATACGGTGACTGTGTCAGGTGGCAGACTTCGTGCCGGTGCGGGTGTACACGCACGAGGTGGTGACGCTGTGGTACCGCGCGCCCGAGGTGCTGCTCGGCAGCCAGAGGTACATTATACGGTGACTGTGTCAGGTGGCAGACTTCGTGCCGGTGCGGGTGTACACGCACGAGGTGGTGACGCTGTGGTACCGCGCGCCCGAGGTGCTGCTCGGCAGCCAGAGGTACATTATACTTGTACCGATACTACTTTAACAAGAGAGTTACGTTACCTACGAAACCCGGGGGAAGAGGGAACCTTCAAACCCCGGCGAGGGCATTATTTGCGTATTTCATTGTCACAAATATTTGTTACAAAGCCAAGGATCAAATATTTGTGATAAATAAATACATGTAATTAAGTAACCTAGGACCTGGTTGCTCTACTTAAGACAACTGGGAAGAGTGAGTAGATTCAATTTTACAATAGAGCTAGGGGATTCTCAATTGGATGAATTTGGATGTTATAATTTTGCCAGTGGCCAGAAACAGTTATAGCAAATTTTCTATACTCCAGTAGAATAATGTTATACCTATCAGTAATCTGCCATGTAACATGTTATGTGTTGTCACAAAGTTAGTGACGATTTTCATCATTTTTCAACACAACACAAATCTCCAGGTACTCTTGCCCGGTGGACATGTGGTCGGTGGGCTGCATCTTCTCCGAGATGTCTTCGAAGAAACCACTGTTCCAGGGTGACTCGGAAATCGATCAGCTCTTCCGAATCTTCAGGTATGTATTTGTTTTAATATGATTTTCACTTGCCAATAAATCTCAATATACTTTTAGAATAAATTTTTGCCTTTGAATGCCAAGCCTTGTTGAAAAATCATACGTCACTAACGCCACGCGTTCGCAGATTATTTAAATATAAAATAAGTTAATTAGGCGAAGTAGATTAGGCTTTTAAAAATAAACTCTTCGTTTTATGGAATTATTGCGATACTCTACCAGAGTCGCGTTTTATAAAGATACATTTTACAATTTCGCTGTTTGCCTCTCTAACGCACGCACGTAAATTGTCACTTTATAAAACATGACCCTGGGTACACATAATTGGTATTGCTATATTGAATTGGACACATTGGATGCAAATAAAGATCTGTCTCTTAATCGAAGTTTAAATTTACCTAGGCCCGCGTAAGTCCATACTATTTTACTCATCACATTGCCCATATTCGCCACGCTGTAAGCTGACTGGCGATCGCAGTGTGTCCACTATGTTGCTGCTGCCTGTTATCATCATGAACGAATAGTGACACTTCAATCCCTTAGTTAACTCTTACCGACACCCACGGGAAGAGAGGGGGTGGTGACAAATGTATTCTTGGCACTGCCGCCAATACACGGCCAATTAATATTATTCACTTATGATAATTGTAATTGGCTTCTTTCAAACTTCAAATTTTTGATTGCCACAAAAACTTACTACCTAACAAGTATAAACTTAAAAAATATTGTTAGGCAATAGGTCTCAGTCTCAGCATGTCTGTTGTCTGTGAATAAATAATAGATTTACCTTTCGACAGCCAAGACAACCTTTTAAGCGAAATTGAACTGTACGGCGTCTCGCGTAAATTTCCTCCTGCATTGGCATGTCTGTCGGCCACCGCCGTCATTGACGTAGTGACGATTTTCCGTTGCCTATAGCTCACTGTGGCGGTCAAAAGGTTAAATTAGACGGGTAAACGTTTCCAGGATGCTGCGAACCCCGACGGAGGAGATCTGGCCCGGCGTGACGTCGCTGCCGGACTATAAGCCCACCTTCCCCAACTGGAACACCTTCAACCTTCACAACCATGTAAATACATATTACATATACATAATCGCTACTTGAAAGTCTTTATGGGTATATATATATATATATATACAGGGTGGAAAAAGATTTTGGGTCAGTGAGGGCAGCTAACAGATCCGGTGTAGCTACGCGAAAATGGTGGAAAATGGTGCTTTTGTACATTGCCATAAGTTGATCCGTAGGGAACTATTGGTACTGGATAGGAATGGAATCGATAGGCATAAACAAATTAAGCGTGAAAAATTTATTTTTTAAGTTTCATACAATTTGTATGGGAATGTTAAATCTCGATTTGTGGTTTTTCTAGCCGAAAAATTTTTTTGGTGCCATACAAGTTTTTGATCCTGAACAGAAACAGGATCAAATGGCATCAAAAAAAAATTTGACAAAAATGACCATTTTTTCGCACCCTGTATACTTTTTCCAAAATCTGTAATCGCCATTCTTCCTCAATTTAAAATCGAGGGAAGGTCCTAAGATCATTTTCGCGTAGCAATACGGAATCTGGTAGCTGCCCTCACTGACCCAAAATCTTTTTCCACCCTGTATATTATGTATATCTTCGCCCAGTACCCACATCGCAAGCCTTAATTGACCTTACCGTGAGATGCCGATTTGTGTAGACGTCCCAAGATATTAATTTATTGATATCCTCAGGTGCAGAACCTAGACGAAGTCGGCATGGACCTCCTCCGCAAGATGCTAGTATACGACCCGATGAAGCGCATCAGTGCCAAGGACGCGCGCCGCCATCGCTACTTCCGCGACGTGCGCCTCCCTCCCGGGCTGCCCCACGACACGCCCGCCATCCGGCCCAGGGAGCAGGCCGTCGCTGTCGCCACGCAGTGATCCCAGCGGTGGGACTTGTAGACCTAGCCAACATGACGGTCGTATACGATAAACGATAGGCAGAGATCGGACAAATGTGCGTCATTGCTCGTAATAATATGGACATGACTCCAAAGTTGATTGAAAAATTAATCCTTTAATCATTTTCACAAAATTACATATTTGACACCAGTAACTATGAAAACCTGTGTAAATAGTCACCTCAAAGCTTCGAAATCAAATTTCAAGTAATTATTCGATTGCCCGTCGCTGTCGCCACGCAGTGAGACCAGCAGACTTTTGCAGACCTAGCCAACATGACGGTCATATACGATAAACGATAGGCAGAGATCGGACAAATGGGTCAAACGCAAACCCATGTTCGGAGTCTTTCCGGTGGACAATCATTTGTATTCATTGTGCAATGTGTGAGTTTGTCTATCTAATCTTTTGGTTCTCCACTCAATCTCTCAAAGGTTAGCTGGAAGAGATCCCTTATAGGGATAAGTTCGCCTTTGTACCTAAATTTCTGTATAACTGTTTTTGTAACATATTCCGTGTACAATAAAGTGATTTACTACTTACTACTACTACTACAATCTAAAAGTTAAGGCCTATAAAGCTTGATTTTCTTATGAAAACCTTATCTTCATTAAGACGTACTCCTCTTCCATTGCGTTGTATGATAAAAATCATTACTACCTGTCCACAGGCTGTTAACTATCGACCACAGGAAAGAAAGAGTGCGTGTTCAGCTGAACCGTAGAGCCCCTCTTTCCTGTGGCCAATAGTAAGCAACTGGTAGGAGTGTAGTCGTGATTTTTATCAAACAATTCAATAGAAAAGGAGTGCCTTTAAATGACAATAAGGGTTTAATAAGAAAATTAACTCTCACAGCCCTTAACTTTTAAAATCTCCACCGGAAAGACTCATAACATGATTTTAAGTTTGACCCAAATGTGCGTCATTATTCGCAATAATATAGACATAACTCCAAATTTGATTAAACAAATCATTTCTTGAAATTTGATTTCGAAGCTTTAAGGTAACTATTTACAAAGGTTTTCATAAATACCGGTGTCAATATATTCAGACAATGATTAACTATTCAATCAACTTTGAAGTCGTATCCATATTTTTGCGAACAACCAATCTCTGGTGATAAGTCACGTAACCACCGTAGGTCCATTCCACGAAAAAGTCTACTTAGTCGGGAACGTGACGGCTATAACAGCTACTTTAGAAACATATGAAGAGCGCGAGAATTCTCTATAAATGCAAACACCCAATTATAAAATTAAGATACACCAAATATTGTATTCGTAACTTTCTTAGATATACGTGAAGAACGACGTCACGTCCTGGACATTCTCGTGGAATGCACCAATAATTTATGAAAATGGTAACGGGACTTTTTGTTCGCAGTTGTCATTCTCATAAATTTATTACTAATTGCTTATCGTATACGATTGCATTGACATCTTGATTAGACCTACTGAAGAGTGTCATTCAAAATGACTTACTTCCACTCTGCCAACAAGGATTTTTTTAGTTTTTATAAGAAAAATAATCGTTGATTGAGTGAAAATAAGCCCTTTTGAAAAGACACTCCTCATCTAGCCCTTAAGTACACTCGGCGACACGGAAATTGCATACCTTACAGTCCTCGGCTACTATCACAATTCCTTGCATCCAAATGTATGTGATTTCCGTCACAGTGTAGCTTAGTTAATTTAATTATGCCAACCTAGCCTCGAACCCAGTAGCCGAAAAAAAAACTTTTTTATTCAATTATATATCTAACGAATATTGTTACAATTAAAAGATATGGTGAATAATCTTTTTTACTTTCGTATTTTCATGAAAACGGACGAATTTATCTTTCAGTCTCAATTAGCTTCAGTGCAAAAGATACATAGGTTTATTGTGGCTGCAATATGAATTCGGACATTTCCGTGAAATGCCGAAGGAAAATGATTATTCACTACATTAAAATGTACCGGATACTGTTCTGCGGAAAATGACAAAGCTTCCATCTATCTTTCTAGGTCTATCTAAACTCTTGTGAATCACTATACAGGGTGGCCCATTCAAATCGGCCAGTATGGGAAAGTCTGAAACTATAACGCCGCGGCCACGACATCGGTCTAAGGCGACCGGCTTAGCGGAAAACGTATGGTGCTCCCTCTCGTACCCATATCGGCATCCCGCTCCAACTCATGGATTCGCTCGCCGGTGTGTCGCCTTAGATCAATGTCGTGGCCGAGCCGTTAGACATACGAAGATTTGTTCTTAGGAACCATGTCATTGATTTTGACAATAAGGAAAACTGCGTTGATAAATATGAAAAAAAAAACAATAAACACCTAGTAAAATAAATTTAAGTACGTGAAACAATGAATTCCACTCATTTTGGACATCATGTTTCTTAGAGACATTTACTGCTTAAGACCTACACAAACGATATCTGAATAGAAATAATGTATGTTTATTTTTTCAAAACAACCGGGGTCGATTCCCTGGCTGGGTACGAGAGGGAGCACCATACGTTTTCCGCTAAGCGGGTCGCCTTAGACCGATGTCGTGGCCGCGACGTTATAATTTCAGACTTTCCCATACTGACCGATTTGAATGGTCCACCCTGTATAAATGAACAGTGACCACATGAATGAAATCAAAGTTTTTAATATTGGATACAGGCAAATTCACCAAAGCTGGCACGAATGGATCGAGTGAGTGACAGAAAGTATCTATGTGTTGATGTCAAAATGACTACATGCAAGTTGGTATAGCACGGCCGCATACACACAACGATAGATTTCATTCATTTTATTCATTGCATTCGTGCCAGCTTTGGTGAACCGACCTGTACACAGAAGAACCAAACCAAAAACATGCTTTGTTTATAGGTATTCGCCTTTTTCGATTCTTCGGATCGAGAAAATACATATTCTCTTATCGTCAAAATTAACCAGAATTTTGGTGCTTTTGTTATTTATATGGACGTATTGATATTTCGTGAGTTACCTGGTGAAACCCGACAGTCGAGCAAACCGGTTTTTGAAATACGAATAAGGTTGTCATTTCAATGAATATTTATCTCAACTTATCAGGTTTCACCAGACAACCCTCGATTTAATTCCTTGATTGACTACGCTTTACGTACATACAAAGAATCTCTGTTCTATCCGTGGACTGACGGCATGCCTCGTTATCCTACTAACTAAAGTAAACAACTTTGTACAATGTTAGAAATAAAGAAAAAAATTAAATCCACCAGAATTTGCATCAGAATTATTATTTTTCATCAGAGTTTATTTTCGTCATAGTCCTAAGTAAGCACTTCATGGGACTGTCGGTAGTGGTTTAAATGCTCCCTTTATTTCTAACATTATTAATTTCATTTGCAAACGGTGTTACTTCCTACAATTAGCGAGTCTAAACTTGAAGAAATCTTAATGAAAAAATGTCCCATGGTCACAAATTGTCTACTGATGCCTGAATACAAGGTATTCTACAAATACGACTAACACTGCCTAATAATCGTGATAAACTATTTAGACATTGTACTAAACTTTGCCCCACACACATATACAGGGTTACTTTTTCACCGGTACAATAAATTTTACCATATCATTGGTATCGATTGGATCAAATTTATAATTTATCTTTTTTTTTTCATCTTTTTTTAAAGTCCTTTGTAAAAAATACATATCGGACCTGTATAAAAACTCTTGTAAAAATACAAACACAATAAAAACAACTAATTAGATGATACTATTTAAGCACAACGTCAGCCAATTTATACACCATTTGTGCGGTTTCTGAGGATTATCAATTAAATTAACACATTTTTATTTAAATTTGTATTATTTTATCCTTCATACAAATTTAACATAACGGGCGCCATAATTACAAGGCGTCAACGGTGCGGTTTGACGCGCAGCGGCGGGGAGGGGGGATCCGCAACGACATTTTAAACAAACAGTTGAAAGTTCCAGCGTTTTGCTAGTTACGCACTTCCGATAGATGCGTAGTACGTCAACATTTCTTGTTAGATTTGCGGATAAATTCGAACATTCGTATTTTAGTTATGTAGTAAAAGGGAGAAACAAAAATGTTAGTATTTTGTATTTTGGACTACTATTACGTATGCTGATTTATTATACTGGTGAAAAAGTAACCCTGTATGATGCCTAACTAAACAACTGAACGTCAAACGGTGAAATGACTTCTCGTACCACTGCCGCTTTCGGAAGTGATAAATAGTGTATAGAAATAAATCCAACAGAAAGTATATTTTCCTGAGAGACTAAATGACGTCTAATACCGTCACTGGCGTGCATAACGCAATTTTTCAAGACTTGTAGCCATCTTTAGCGGCCAAAAGGTTAAAGATAATACGACTTACTGTTCTAATGTGAGCAGGGGGGTTACCATAACGTATTGATGACAAGGTTATGTGAGTCGTATATCTCTGTCCCTCTCCTTGAACCTAAATTTAATCGCATTAGTACAACGTCATAGTAACCCCCCAGAAAAGCAATCAAGACTGTATGACCTCATAGTCTGACTGTCCAACGATGTGACTATATAATTTAGTAACTCGTGGATTTATTATACATATTATAGGTATCCTTTATTAAATGATTAGTGTCAGTCAGTAAGATCAATTTTTCTTGTACTTGTATCAGTCAAAAATGGGCTACCACTTTTCAACTCCGTAATTTCCGTAATTTAGCGAAAATGGATTTTCTATTATTTAATTAATTCATGAATAGACACGTATTTCTCACACGTGTATCAGCGATGAATATAAAGTTCACGTTATATTCCATGACTATTTTTAATGTATAAATGTATACTTCTAATTTATAGTCATGCCACTTTCATTTACTAATGTAGGTGCAGACAATCAAGAAATTAGTCTATAATATATAATAAATACATTAATAATCAGAAAATGGTAGACCACATCTTTTGCTGACTTCCTAGAAATTTCAAGACTTAAACAAATGTTCGAATGAGCGATCTAATCGCTGTGCCTGTTTAAATGATTATGAATGTTTCTCAAAATAGTATAAAATTATAGTCCAATTAAGAAAGTAAACTTGAAAACTAGACATAATAATTGAATGGACAAAATACGTTGGCATGATTTCATCAAAGAAAATTGTTGACAATGCTTTTGTATAAAAATATTAAGAAATAATTTGTACTCTCCTCTCTCTCTCTCTGACTGTCTCTTATGTTCGATGTTTAATCATAATTCAGACATTTTAATCAAATTAAC
>JALPQI010006882.1:0-48389 GCA_025490895.1 Thaumatotibia leucotreta
GATTGGTAAGCTTTGAAATAATGGACAAACAAAACCAGATCACATCAAGTGTGAACTTGCCTAGCATTTCTCATTTGGAATCAGCTGACGAAGTTCACACATTATGTGACCTAGTTCTGTTCGCCCGAACTAGGCAGATAGGCAGAACAATAAAACAAAAAATGTGTCACTTTCAAGTTTTATTTTTACACTAGCCTTATCCATAAAGTTTTAAGGTATTAACTTTTTAAGCAATAAGCATCTGTATCATACATTTGCTATCAGTTTGATTGAAGTTTAAACATGGTTTAAGACATTTATTACCAATAATATTAAGGAATAATAACCTTAACATAGTTTAATTGTTGTAATATGAATTCATATAACCAATTTCTGATTTTTCAGGAGGGCTCAAAAACGAATTGAACATTAATTATTAGAACTAACCTAATTTATTAGAACAGTTACATTAATTCATATTACAACTGACAATATCTTGTAGAAGACTACGCATGAAACATAGCTTATCTATCAAATCCTGTCCAATAAAGCGTATGATAAAAAATACATTGAAATCTGTTAATCGTTCAGGAGGTACCTACGACGCTACGGACAGATACATAGGTATATGAAACAGTTCAAAATATTAACATATATTTACCAGTCTTAAAAAAACAGTAGCGGCATTGCACAGGTTTGTAATGTCGGCGAACAGAGCTCGTGGTAGGTACATTTCCGTCTTGCAACGGTTTTTTGCGAATGGCTTCAAATTTGCATATATATATGCGTTTTGAGTAGCTATTCCTGAAAATCATATACAGGCATATTAATTACATATGTACAAATAGGAACACTTTTACTATTGCGATTATAAAAGGGCGTTTAACCCTTTACCTACAGGTGTCAACCAGAGTTGCCACCACTGTCAAATTAAAGTCATACTTATGTAATGGTGTCAAGTCAAACAATTTAATGGCAAATATTATGGCCCCGTAGGTAAAGGGTTAACAGTGTTCGCGATGGAACATCTTTGTCAATAAAGATAAAGATAATTTATTTGTAAGAAACATGAGTTGAGTACATAAAGGTGTTGTGCGAATAAAAAGTTCTTCATGTTTTGCCTCTCGGCGTACAAATTTTGTTTTCATGCATTAAACATAAAAATGTAATTTAATTATTCATGCAAGCATCTATCAATCTATATGTTAATATTCTTAAAAACTACTATCATTCACAAAGTCAATTATAGTATAATAACATTTTTCTAGTAATAATTTCGATAATCTTAATTTAAACACATTAATTGTACAGTCACCACATGGGAATGTTGAGCCACTTGGCAATGGATGCAATTTGGTCGTGTAATATGGGTTCGGTATTTTTCGTTAGTAGGCACGATCGCGACATGACCGATGTTCCCCGATGATATGTCAGTCAAATACGAATCTTCGTTGCGTCAAAATTTCAGTGTGTCAAAACTAGTTGAAATAATAAAAATTTCTTCGTCTACGAGAATTAAGGATTAGTCATCGGCCATTATTAGACGCTAGATGTCGTTGTTCCTAGAGGAAACTGGATAACGACAGTTTTTCATAGATTTGTTTAAAACCGTTTAGTAATTTATTCGTATTTGCTTCAAATCGGAAGCCATGATTTATCTGATATTAATAGGCGAGGTATTTTTTGCATTCATATTTATATAAATAGGCATGTTATCGAGCAATTTTAAATTATTTTTTTAATTGACAGAGACAAATGATATTGCCGTCTTTATTATCATTCGTTACAGCTCAATTGACGTTAGTTGAAAACTTATGTAATGTAACCTTTGTAGAAATATGGTAGGTAACCTTTGACAATCTACCCATAATCCTATAATCTGTCAGTAGCCATAAAAATGTATAATAGAAACTTGATAGTTTCTGACTGAAATTCTAACTTTGAAAAAATACCTGTCAGTGACAGCCGTTAAAAGGAAAGTGAACGAAATTACCATCAGGGCTCTGAAGTTAGATTGACGTCTCCAGGTCTAAAGCGGATGTTATATTATAACGTAACTATAGTAACGTCAGCTTCCGGAAAAATAGCGAACAATCATTTGTTAAACATTTTTGTTATTACGTAACCATGGTAATGTCACCTTCTGAAGAATACGCGAGCGGTCATTGGCTAAACGTAGCAACGACCGCCCCATTGGTCAGCAGAGTTCGGCCGAAGTCGTGATACCAGCGTCATAAGAGTTCGGAACCCGATTTGCATTATTCGACCAAGTTGCGAACAGTGGCAAGTGGCTCAACAATCCCGTGTGGTGACTGTACATTCCCTAATATCTTTAGGTATCTTATTAAATATTTTAGGTGCCATACCAAACACACTTTTCCGTAACAGAGCCGTGTTTGAAAATTGTCCTCCAATTCTATTGATATCTCGAGGAATAAAAAATAATTTTCATAAAAAAAATTAACATAGGCTGGTGGACAGACAGAGGGGCATCAAGCAAATCCCGCAATCAATTTCTACAATACCCCATGGATCACTGACACTATGAAATATCCATTAAAAAGTGAACCTTATTTGGCTATGTACTGATAAGCTGAAAATGGGGTTGCACGCCTTAATATCCCGCTTAAAAATATCCCACAGAAAAAATATTTCGTGTCAAGAGAAGATGTCGAGCAATTTTAGCTGGTTTATTATCTTAAAGGTAAACAATATTGCTGACAGGTAAAATAATTTTATAGTTCAATGCATTCATTGTCCTAAATTCTACAAGCTAGTTTCTACAATAATATAACAAACATAGTAAAATAATTTTAACACGAAAAAGTAAAGTGTTTTAATTTGCTAGAAATAAGTGAGGTGTATTTTTAAAAAACCATATCACATCTTGAACGTTATCACCGTGTCAAGCTACGTGTCATTCATTATATTTTCTTATCTGTACCGCTCGACCTGTACCAGGTGATAGTCACGTGCATTGTATCTCTGACTAGATTGGTCACTATTGCAAACTGCACTTTTTGCTAGAAGCGATCAGTCTACAGCACTTCAACAAAAGTTAATAGACAGCATTGTCATTTCGCTCATTTGTTCCATTGCCAGGGATTTCGTCCAATCCTATGGTAAAGAATCGTTATGGCTTGATTCGGGTTATCATACAGATTAGTTAATTGGATCAGGTGCAATGTTTATAAAAATTATGTTTAGCAGGCATAAATATAGAAAAATCATGAGTCTGCAACACGCATTTAAGGATAAACTTAGATTCTTAAATTGTGTAGATTTTCAGATTCAGATGTCGCATGAAATCATGTCATGACATCCCAAGACGTCAAATCCAGATGTCCAGATTCCATCAATTGGGTTTAGATGCATTCCAGCTGATCTCTGTGTGCAATTCGCATTTACAACGACATTTACACAAATTTTCACTCTGGGATTGGTGCGAGGCGATCGGCTCCATATTTGAGGAAAATGGTCATCATCTTCCTGTCACCCTTTTTCCCAGCAGTTTGAAACGCCGTCCAGCCTTCATCGTTCTCCGCTTTCACGTTCATCTCAGGCTGTTCGCACAACCACTGGGCCAGATCGTAATCCTGGTAATGGACAGCCAGATGCAGCAAGTTGTCCTCGGTCACCGCTTCGGTCGCATTAATATTGGCACCTAGGTGTACAAGATTTTCTATCATTCTGATAGCACCTTTTCCCCTAAGCAGATGCGCCGCAACATGGACACACTGTCGGCCACTGGCGTCCCTCGAAGTAAGAAGTACTTCGTGGTTTTTCTTCAGAAATGGTTCCACTCTCTTGAGAAGTGTTATCGAACCACTTTTGGCCAAATCGTGAAAGAAGTTACCGCCAAGTTGGTTTTTTTTGTTCAACATTTTTGTGAAGTTGCAAGTTTCTACGAAGAAAGACATGATGAAGGAACTTTGACTATCTTCGGTGAAAGTGTATTGTGATGTGAACAGCGTTATATCTATCTGCAGTCTCTTATATGATAATGCATTCGTTTGTTTTGTCTTTTTTTTATCGATTATTGACGAATTCTGCCTACAAATAAACAGAGCAATTAATCTATGGACTTTCGAATTGAAGTCAATTAATTTATTAACCTTCACGTGGATTGTTGCTATTCGAAGACGTCTTATCAGCAAAGTTACAGTGTCAGCAAACGGACTATAAGAGTATTGATACTATTGTTGAAGGTCGCGATGGTGGCGAGCGTGACTAGTAATTTGTATTCTAGATGTTATATTGCTACACTTTTTACCGTGGCTGTGGTATCTTATATATAACTCTTTAAAAATATTTATATATCTTAAAGTGGTGTATATAGTATATAGAATTAGCTATATAGCTAGAAATATATCATTATAGGCATAGACGCTTAAGCCTTTATGAGTATAAAGTATAAGCTGCGATAAGATAGGATTGCTTGCCATACCCGCCACCACCACCACTCATGAGCATTCTGGCTGAATTTCGGGATGTGTAACGGCTTGTTCGATTCGTCTGAGTGAGAAGAATCCAATAAACCGTATTCCGTGACTGTAGGCTTAAGGGGTGAATTTTTACGACACAAAACTAAGGAAACGAATTTATTGCTAGGAGAAATTATTTATTACCTAAGTATGGTTGCTTGTGTAAACGTTATTATTTTTTAATACTAAAATATACCAAATGAGAAACGTGTCTCGAAGTTTTAAATAAAAAGGGTATAAAACGAATTATTAAAAAAAAAAAAAAACATTATTTTGAGTAAAATAAATACACTTGTTCCGGAGAAATTTGCATTTGGTTCACAAAAAGTACCAGTTGGAATTATTTTTCGTGGTATATTATTGAGTGTAACCGAAAATGGATGTATGTCACAGGGGTCCATATTGGCACTTATACAATTTTTTCTTCGAATATTTTTACTAATACCGTTTTTTACTCATAATCATCATTACTCCGAAAATTTTATCTCATACTTTTTTTCTTACTAAAAATTATACTTCTACCTACAATGTTCATAACGATTTTTATTTCGAAATTTTATCCTCCTAAAGTCGTCAAGTAGATTAATCTATACTCATAAAGTTATTTGAAATAAATTGTTTACTTATAAACATTTTCCCATTAGGTTCACTCTGTTGTGGTATAATTCTTTTATGAATAACATAAACTATGTAGTCATAATGGGCTTTGTGCAGAAACTGTTGTGGCATACTCAACTTTAGCATATTTCTTTGTGGCAGATTTCGAGTTGTTCGAATATTATTCGAGCATAATTTCGATGCTCCTATTTATGATGAGGCATAATCTGGATGTGCATAAAAAGTATCGGCATAGTTTGTTTTACCATAACAGAGAAGGAATAATTACAACCTCTCAATATAATCGAGGTAGTAGTAATATTTTGTACGTTACTTACTGTGTTACTGAGCTGAGTACTTTCTAGGTTGCTAAAAAAAAAATAACCTCGAAGACTAAGGCGGGAGCAGAGCTCCCGCCTTAGTCTTCTAACCTAACCTATCCGAGTCGGATCTGCCCCGGAAGGTTTTGTTCGCTCGCTTCGCTCGCTCACTGCAGAAATTTCCGCCCTCACAGCAAATTCTGCCTGACGAAAAAGGCAAGTTTCGAACATGCAAAAAAAAATGCAAGTCTAATTTCTGTCTTATAACACTCGGCGTAAATAATGATATGCCAAGATAGTTTCGGACAAAATAATATTCGAAATATTGTTATTTAAGCCAAGTGATGTTTCTGTCTCATTAAGTTAATGCCAAAATAGATTATACCAAGTCTGTTATGTCCTAAGCGTTTCGGACAAATAAAGTTTAGAGGGAACCCGTTTAGTACAGTACCTACTCTGCCACAACCTGATTTGTGCAGGTAGCTAGTTTACAGTAATAGTACGATTTATATTTAATTAAACAAAAATAATTCATACATAAAACCAGTACAGATAAAAATAAATACCTATAACATTAGAATATATAGCATAAAATAAGTATAGTGAAAAATTATATAAACATAAAAGTTAGTACTAAAAATATGTATGAAAAACAATATTATGAACATAAATAATTCTATGTGATGATAATTATGAACAAAGATTATTCTAAATACCGATCATTATGAAGTTAAATTGTATAAGAAACATTTTCGGAGTTCCAATAATCTAAGTTGCAATTTTATAAATACTTTGGCGCACCCATGTCACAGCACTATTCATTTCGAAATATGGTCACATCACTAATGTCAGAAGGAGAAGCGGCCATCTTGCTTGGGATCGCAGTCGGTACTCGATGGCTCGGTCGATAACATAGTTAATATTTGTGCCGGTTGATTCTTGACGATTTTTCCAAAGTAAGTGTTAATAGTGGGTCCATATTGGCACTTATACAATTTTTTCTTCGAATATTTTTACTAATACCGTTTTTTACTCATAATCATCATTACTCCGAAAATTTTTTCTCATACTTTTTTTCTTACTAAAAATTATACTTCTACCTACAATGTTCATAACGATTTTTATTTCGAAATTTTATCCTCCTAAAGTCGTCAAGTAGATTAATCTATACTCATAAAGTTATTTGAAATAAATTGTTTATTTATAAACATTTTCCCATTAGGTTCACTCTGTTGTGGTATAATTATTTTATGAAGAACATAAACTATGTAGTCATAATGGGCTTTGTGCAGAAACTGTTGTGACATACTCAACTTTAGCATATTTCTTTGTGGCAGATTTCGAGTTGTTCGAATATTATTCGAGCATAATTTCGATGCTCCTATTTATGATGAGGCATAATCTGGATGTGCATAAAAAGTATCGGCATAGTTTGTTTTAGCATAACAGAGAAGGAATAATTACAACCTCTCAATATAATCGAGGTAGTAGTAATATTTTATATGTTACTTACTGTGTTACTGAGCTGAGTACTTTCTAGGTTGCTAAAAAAAAACCTCTAAGACTAAGGCGGGAGCAAAGCTCCCGCCTTAGTCTTCTAACCTAACCTATCCGAGTCGGATCTGCCCCGGAAGGTTTTGTTCGCTCGCTTCGCTCGCTCACTGCAGAAATTTTCACCCTCACAGCAAATTCTGCCTGACGAAAAAGGCAAGTTTCGAACAAGTGGATACAAGCCCAAAAAAAATGCAAATCTAATTTCTGTCTTATAACACTAGGCGTAATTAATGATATGCCAAGATAGTTTCGGACAAAATAATATTCGAAATATTGTTATTTAAGCCAAGTGATGTTTCTGTCTTATTAAGTTGATGCCAAAATAGATTATACCAAGTCTGTTATGTCCTAAGCTATTCGGACAAAAAAAGTTTAGAGGGAACCCGTTTAGTACAGTACTTACTCTGTTTACAGTAATAGTACGATTTATATTTAATCAAACAAAAATAATTCATACATAAAACCAGTACAGATAAAAATAAATACCTATAACATTAGAATATATTGCATAAAATAAGTATAGTGAAAAATTATATAAACATAAAAGTTAGTACTAAAAATATGTATGAAAAACAATATTATAAACATAAATAATTCTATGTGATGATGATTATGAACAAAGATTATTCTAAATACCGATCATTATGAAGTTAAATTGTATAAGAAAAATTTTCGGAGTCCCAATAATCTAAGTTGCAATTTTATAAATACTTTGGCGCACCCGTTAATAGTAGGTCAATAGTTCTCAGAAGTGAGATGAATCTAAATATTTGAATAACAAACATTTATTCGTGCTTGGTGTTGCGAAATACGTGTTACTAAGCGACGGTTGTTATTGCCCTATAAGGGTGCTTTTAATTGTAATTTCAGCGAAAAGGGACGCTTATTGTTACTAACACGCTAACATGATTAAATTCTAAGTGTACGTATTAACAAATGGTTATTTTAAGTGTTTGAAACGAATACTTCATGATTTCTTGTGGAAGTCGCATGCCACCATTTTTGTTTGTTTTGTTTTGTGTGTGTTCGCTTGTTATGTGGCGATATTGCTGATATTCCTGTTTGAGAAGGAAAACTACAAACTGTGCATTAATTCGGGTGAGCTTGCTCTATTTCATTTTAATTATTCGGTGCATATTGTTTCATAAAATAACCGAATTGAACTTATGAACTCCGTTTGACAGCGAACTTTCCTTGTGCTTTTGTTTTATTTGAAATGTCAAATGATAGTTTCCGAAGGCAAGAACTAAATTGACTTATGCTGGTTGGACTATTAATGCTCTAGTATTACCTTCGCTGATTGTTCTACGAGTATAAACTTTTCGTATTACCTATTGTTCATTGATATTCCCGGTTTGTGAAACTTTCTACAATGGGTCGTCATCATCATCGTAAGAGAACCCGTTCTAGAAGCAGGTCTCGTTCTGAAAGCAGAAGCCGTGGCTCCAAACGTAGCTACTCTGATGAGATGAAAAGGAGAGATGACTGTATTGATGCATTAGAAAAGATAATAAGAGAGCTCCTTAAAAAGAAACAAGATAATTTGTCTAATGTGTCAGAATGTGTGGGTGGAGTTAGCTCGACTCCAGTACAAGAGAGTAATACGTCTAATTTTAGTGCATCAACCAGTGGAGTAGTGCGTTATGTTGGGCGAAATGATTTTGTGCCTGAATTCAACCCTCAAACCTCACCTGTGTCCATACAGCACTGGATACGGAACTTAGAAAGCACAGCTAAGATGCATGGGTGGGATGAGCGTACTCTAATCTGTAATTGCACTGCCAAGTTACAAGGTTATGCTAAGGACTGGTATACATGTCAGCAATCATATGATTTGAAGTGGGAAGACTGGAAGGAAAAATTGATTAAAGCATTTCCATTCACCAAAAACAAACTGTCACAGATAAGGGAACTGGTAAATAGAGAACGGGCTGCGGATGAAGATGTAATAAAATTTTACTATGAGAAATTAGGAATCGGTATGTCATGCAACCTCTCTGATGATGTTATTGCTGAGGCTATTATAGGCACCCTCGGGGACAGGCTCATGGAGATGGGGGCCGTATCTGCAGCATGTCAGGATACTACTTCATTACTTAAATATTTAGCAAGTACTAAAACATCAACAGTAACCGCCAATGCCACAGAAAGTAATAATGTCAATCAGAAGGTGACAAATAAACAGAGGCAACCTCGTACTACAGAGTGTTACAGATGTGGAAAACTTGGCCATAAGGCAATATTTTGTGGGAGGATAAGAAAAAAACCACATGTCAGGTGTAACTTCTGCGATCGAATGGGACATATTGAAGCTGATTGTTATAAAAAGAAAAACCAAAATAAACACTGTACTTTCTGCAATTTAAATGGTCACACTAAAGAAGACTATCGTAGAATGAAGAAAGGTGGCCAACAAGAAAAGTTGGTGAAGATGCTGGGGATAAACAATGATCGTTGTGATGCTAAATACTATAAGGATGTCTGCATAACGGAGTGACAACTAAAGCATTTGTTGATTTTGGCAGTTCTTGTAACACCATAAAAATAAAGTTATGTGAGCAGTTACAGCTGCCTTACATGGCTAGAGATTCTGTAATTATTAAAGGCTATGGAGATGCCCTAACCATTCCTTTCGGAAAAGTTTCTGCTCTATTGACGATAGATGGTGTTGAAAAACATAGCGTGTTTTATGTTGTACCCAATGAAGTCCAAGACTGTGAAGTCCTTATTGGTCAACCATTCACTGAAGACCCTGATATTGTTGTGATGAAGACTGCTACCCAACTTAATATTTTTAATGGAGAATTGGCTCTCGGTCTGTCTGAGCTGTGTGAAAATTTTGAAAAGGTGCAACTGTACCCTAGCGAAAATTTGGAACTTCAACCGGGAATAAATAAAGTTGAGGTCAGAGCTAACCCTGTTGTAACTGGGGTGATTAAGCTTAACCACAGTGAACAAAGAAAACCATTATCTGAGAAAGATGTTGTTAGCGAAGAGGTGAAGAGTGTTGAGGGCAGCGCCTTCATAAGAGTAGTTAATAAAACCAATAATATAATACAATTAAATAATGAAAATTGCATTGCTCGCGCAACATTGGTGGATAAGGAAGTAAATAAATTGGTACCCAAGGAAATTCAGGAAAATGGACTGAATAAGCTCCTTAAGGAATATGACCACTGTTTTTCTGGCAATGGGATAGAATTAGGAAACTGTGATGTGGAAATGGAAATTAAATTGACAAGTGATAAGGTGGTTAACTATAAGCCATATAGGATGTCATATCATGAAAGGGAGATTGTGAGGCAGACAGTGCAAGAGCTACTAGCATCTGGAATCATTGAGGATTCAAAGTCACCATATGCTAGTCCAGTATTGCTAGTGAAGAAAAAGGATGGAGGGTATCGAATGTGCATAGACTATCGGGCACTAAACAAAATTACAGAAAAGGAACGGTACCCCTTGCCAGTAATACAAGACATTTTAGATCGTTTAGCGAATATGTCTGTTTTCTGCTGCCTAGATCTAGCAAATGGCTACCACCAGATTAAAATTGCTGAATCCTCAAGACCATTCACTGCCTTTGTGACCCCTGATGGGCATTACCAATACAAAATGATGAGTTTTGGTTTGTGCAATGCTCCTGCAGTATTCCAACGTGCCATGCATACTATTCTAGCCCCAGTCCTACATCAATGTGCTGAAGTTTATATTGATGATGTAATTGTGTGGGGAAGAGATAATGCTGAATGCCTTGATAATTTGAAAAAGGTCTTTGAGTTGATTGCAGCTGCAGGCCTGAAGTTAAAAAGAAGCAAATGCTCGTTCTTAACAGAATCAGTCGAATATTTGGGCCACGAGATAGCCAAAGGAGAGATCCGTCCATCTGCATGTAAAGTGGCTGCTGTGGCAAATTATAAAACACCTACAAACGTACATGAGCTACGCCAATTTTTGGGTTTGGCCAGCTATTTCCGCAAGTTTATAAGGGACTTTGCTACTATAGCGCGTCCACTCACTCAGCTTACGAAGAAGACTATCGAATGGTGTTGGGGTCCGCAGCAGGAGCAAGCTGCAGAAACATTAAAAACAAAGCTTACGTCAGACCCTGTTCTAGCTATTTACTGCCCTGATAAAGAGACACAGATACACACTGACGCCTCCAAAGCTGGCTTGGGAGGAGTGCTTTTGCAGCGTCAGGAGTCTGGAGGACTGAAACCTGTTGCCTATGCCAGTAGACAGACAACATCTCCGGAAGAAAAATATCACAGTTTCGAACTTGAAGCGTTAGCAGTGGTGTTTAGCATTAGGAAGTTTTCCATCTACGTGACTGGGATCAAGTTTCTTGTTGTGACCGATTGCTCTGCTCTAAGACTAGCGTGGTCTAAGAGAGATTTGTCTCCTCGTATTGCAAGGTGGTGGCTTGATTTACAGGAATACAATTTTGAAGTTGAGCATAGACCAGGAACATCCATGGCACATGTTGATGCTCTCAGCCGGAACCCAGAGGTGGTGAAACATATAGAAGAGAAGGAGTTAATTGATACTCTGCAGGAAGCTGATGAAGGAGTCCAATCAATTAAATTAAATTTGAAACTTGAACACGAAGCAGGAAAAGGCAAAAGGCATGGATTGACAAAAGACTATAAGGTAGTCAATGATCGACTGTGCAGAATTGTTAATGGTGCCAGCAAACCAGTGCTACCCAAAAGTGCTAGGTGGCATATCATGAAAACTTATCATGACGATAATGGGCATCTCGGATTCGAAAAGTGCTTTCAGGCCATAAAAGCGAAATACTGGTTTCCTAAGATGAGGCGTTTCGCGGAGAAATACATAAGCAGCTGTATAGGATGCCAGTTTACCAAGAAGCCTACTGGTAAACAACCAGGACTCCTCCACCCAATACCGAGAGTCGCGATTCCATTCCACACAATACATGTGGATCATCTAGGTCCGTTCACTAAAAGCAATGGTAAAACGTACATATTTGCTATAATTGATGGATTTACAAAATATGTGTGGTTAGAAGCAGTGCTATCTGCAAATGCGCGAGGTGCGATCAGCTCGCTAGGAAAACTTAAGCAAGCTTTTGGTTATCCTGCGCAAATAGTGAGCGACCGGGGCACAGCCTTTACGGGTCGCGAGTTTCAGGATTATTGCATTAAAAACGGCATAAAACATATTCTTAATGCCGTGGCGTCACCACGAGCTAACGGACAGGTAGAGCGTCTTAACCGTACCGTCCTTGCTTCTTTAACCGCTCACATGGGTGAAAATCAGAAGGGTTGGGATGCTTATCTATCCGATGTTCAACTAGGCATTAATTCCACTATCTGTCAAGGGACGGGCAAATCCCCCTTGGAACTGCTCTGTGCATTTAAGCCGCGTTTAGCGAGAGACTTGCAAGGACCTTCCCTCTCAACTGATACTATAGAGGTTCTGAGAGGAGATGCCTCTAACAAAATAGCTGAAAATGCAAGACGTATGGAGTCCCGATTTAACAAGAGTCGCCGTGTTGCAAAACCCTTTGGTGTCGGAGATATGGTTATGGTAGAGCGCAGAATCTTGCGTCCTGGCTTAACCAGTGGGAAATTGGTACCTCGTTATGGGGGGCCATATAAAGTCACTGCGGTGTTGCCCCATGACAGATATGAAGTCCGCTCTATAACCAAAGGCAAGAGGAGTTACAAAAATATTATTGCCCGTGATAAGATGAAGCAATTTCGGGTAAGGCAACACAGTTCGTCAGAAGATGGTGACGAAAGCGATTCAGAACCTCATTAAATATGTCTCCAATTTGATCGCTTAACGAGCTCACATATCCGCCTCCAAGGACCCACATAATGCTCAATGAGCTCACCTGAACGCCTTAAAGGGCTCACATAATGCTTTACGAGCTCACATAATGCTTAACGAGCTTATACAATGCTTAACGAGCTTGCTTGATCGCCTTAAAAGGGCTCACATAACGCTTAACGAGCCTAGTCCACGCCTTATGAGATCATTCATTATAATTGCTTAGCGAGCTTCAAGAACTTGTTCAAAGATGTGAGGTTTTTGTGGGGGCATTGAAAGAAAGATGATCTGGTGATCCTGGCTTAGCGAGCGTTAATGAAATATTCTGAAACCGTGTTGATTGATGCTTAGTGAACATCATAACTGAACATCTTGATAACAGCTTAGTGAGCTTTGGGGTATGCTTCGTGAGCTTTTCTTTTATTTATATACTACAATGCCTTCTTGTAAGTGCTAATAACCTACTGCTACTCGCATTTTTGCTTGATGAGCTGCTGTTTAACCTGCCTAACGGGCTAACAGTATTTAAAGACGATCAATTTATATTGTGACATTTGTGGCAGTCGATTAATCTGCCTTTCGAGGCGAAAGTCCTGCCAGGATAGCCGAACTGATAAGCTGAAAATGGATGTATGTCACAGCACTATTCATTTCGAAATATGGTCACATCACTAATGTCAGAAGGAGAAGCGGCCATCTTGCTTGGGATCGCAGTCGGTACTCGATGGCTCGGTCGATAACATAGTTAATATTTGTGCCGGTTGATTCTTGACGATTTTTCCAAAGTAAGTGTTAATAGTAGGTCAATAGTTCGGAGCAAATGTATGGAGTTACATTACTGCATCATACCTTTTAAATGAAGTGTTGGAATTGCACATAATCATCAGCTTCGGTTGATGTATTTTTGTTAAAATTGAACATTTCACACTCTTCAGTACCGATGGATATATTGGTTATTCACGGCTAACACATCACCACCAATAGCGTACATCCAACCCGAATCCTGAAAAAACAAACAACATACATAATTACATTAAGACTGATATAAATTTGATTAATTGAATACTTATACTAACTTAAATTTATTACAAAGATATCACTTCATTTGAGTGTGAGTAAATTATATGTACTTATTGCAAGCAACACGCGGCCTTCTGATATTTTAAGGGTTTTATAATTATGTATACTTGAAATTGAGAATATCAATATGAATACTCACGTTACAGCAAGCACAGTCGTTATATGAAATCACTACAATTTAACATTTTTTCTAAGAACTTTCAGTTCAGTCATCGAAGATAACCAGAAAATTGAATAATGGCGTCGCTATCAAAAACATTCCGTTCATTCAAAATATTTTTTAAATATATCTAAATTATATGCAACTAAAGGATTCAAAACGGACAAAAGTAAAAATACAAAATATAGCTAAATCAATATTTCATTTCACTATGTATTGAAAAAAATGTTTACATCCAAGTAATGGAAAAAACGAATACTTTGTCATTTCTTTCCTTTTGTTAACTGCGCGTAACGGAAAAGAAGATAGAGGCTGCACAGATAATAGAAGATGTTGAAATTGATTTTAACGCCCTCTAATGTTAATTCACGTAAGCATATCCGATGACGTCATGAGTACATCAAATTCACTACTTCCACTAAGTGAAAACACCGAGTACCTACTGCGCTTCAATACGAACTTAGCATGCCTTTATGAATCAGTCTTACCAATTATGTAAAACATAAATGACACAAAATATTATTGGTATTATCCGAAATAATATACAAATTTATTTACGAAACTTAATTTCTATTTAATTTGTTTGATTTGTAGATTACAAAGATAAAACCAAAAAACTAAGAAAAAACGCCAATTTTGAGCTCTGTAGATAACAGTGTTGAACAATAAATAATGTTAATGATTTATTTTTTATTTTATTTATTAGACACACCAAACAGACAACATTCAATACATGTACAAACAATAATAACAAAGATCAGACAGGTATTCAGATAAAATGTTACCCAAAACAAGTGTGTTCAGCATGATTAAAAAGAGAGAATAAAAATATCCCTAAACAAAAGTAACTTAAATTAAAAAAAAAATACATATAACTTTCCTAGATAAGAAAAATAGCAGACAAAAAAGAGAAAAAAAAGGTACATGCAAAGATACTATTGGAATACGAAGTATTGAACAAGGGAGAGAACCCGGGTGATAAGAGTAGGTAAGAGTAAAGGTGAATAAAAAATTATTGTTTGAAATTATCTCATTTCATGTAGTTATTATTTATTTATTTATTTACTTAATGTGTTGATTCATCCATGATTATATAATGGATGAATCAACACATTGTCAATTAGTTTGTTGAATAAAATTAAATTAAATTAAACGGCTAAGCCGGCTAAGCCGGACTGCAGTGTCGTAAGGACGCGCCTTCTGAATACTGCAAAACGCGAGTCGAAGATATCAATATTAGAGTACTTCGCCGCCCAGTCATTGTACTGTCGACACATCCTTACTAAGGGGTTGTAGAACGATGTGTTGTTTCTGTATACCTCTAAAGAAAAAACCCTAGGAGAGCGGGTTCTAAACCGCGGGGTGTTAAATGTAATAAGAGAAAGAATGTAAGGTGAATCTAATTCGTAATAATTATTACTTGACTAGACTTTAATATACAGGTTCACGGTTTAATATTGAATTCTAAGTCACATTCGTATTCTATCGTCTTTTATAGTGCATAAAGCATACTATAAATGAACCTAATGTAAGGCCAAAATTCAAGTGCTCCTTAATTACCAAAACTTTGTATAGGATAAATACCTACTGGTATCAAGAATGCGTCAAATATTTCTTGAACATTTTCGAAGCATGAGGGTGGGCAATATAAATTCTTACATTAATTACATCCCTCAGATATTTAGATATTAAACATGTTTCTTCAAGAGAGTATCTGTATAATGTGTTTTAACAGAATTAAATCATCCAAAATTTTTTTGCTCGTTCAATGTCATTGTATTTAGAGAAATCAAAATCGATTATTTTTATAATCACAGAACCGGAGAGACATCGCATTAACTTTACATCAATCGAACAATCTGTCGAGATCGCATTGAAATGCTGCCGGATTTTTGCATTTCCTAATTTTATTTCTTACTAAATAAATTACAAATATTGGATGTCATAATAACAAAGAAAAAAAAACCTTTTTAAAAACAAGCTTTTATTTTTTGTTTATAAAATGAACTAAAAAGTTAAAAATAAATTAAGTCTAAAAAGAAATATAACACTTTGTAACGTGATTGTAACCTTTAACGACAAATAAGCGTCTTCGTCTAGGACAAAATAATTCCATATTGTACAAATTTATTTAATTTTAACACTAAAACTTTTCACCATACATAATCATTCAATCTCGTCCCCCCTCTTTATCATAGTCCCCATTTATAAATGAAAGCGTGTTACATTTTAATACAACACAACATTTTCCTCAAGCTATCACAATGTAACACCACGCCAGGCTATCACAATGTAGGAGTTCCTATGGCCATCTTCCGGCTCCATCATCAGACCCTGGTTACCATATAGTATCAAAGTACTCGTCAAGACTAATCCAATGAGCCCAAATTCGATAGGGTTGCATCATTTAATTAAGGAGTTCCTATGACCACCTTCCGGCTCCATCATCAGACCCTGGTTACCATATAGTATCAAAGTACTTGTCAAGACGAATCTAATGAGCTCAAACTCGATAGGGTTGCATCATTTAATTACGGAGTTCCTATGGCCACCTTCCGGCTCCATCATCAGACCCTGTTTACTATATAGTATCAAAGTACTTGTCAAGACGAATCTAATGAGCTCAAACTCGATAGGGTTGCATCATTTAATTACGGAGTTCCTATGGCCACCTTCCGGCTCCATCATCAGACCCTGGTTACCATATAGTATCAAAGTACTTGTCAAGACGAATCTAATGAACTCAAACTCGATAGGGTTGCATCATTTAATTACGGAGTTCCTATGGCCACCTTCCGGCTCCATCATCAGACCCTACTTACCATATAGTATCAAAGTACTTGTTGCAAATTGACGCGGTTTTAATATCTAGATGCAATGCCAATTCGCGACAATCTGGATCGAGCATAAATATATACTCGCCGGTAACAAACGGTACAATAGAAATAAACCACCAAATAGAATATCATGCACTGGACTCACCTGTACTGCCAAACTCCAAGGAAATCCAATAAGACAGGGATTTTTTCACTCGATCGATCTAAACGGTGTTAACGGTGTGTGCGCGCGTCCCGTTCCCAAGCTTCACTACTTCCGCGAGTGGCGCTGTCGGGCTAGCCGCTAGGGTCTTGTCCGGCGCATGCGCGCCGAGCAAACTCGGGCGATTCCATTGGCGGGATTTTGATATTGCACCGATTGAGTTACGTTTTGACATTGCATCGGGATGAAAACAGTATTGAATGTTATAGACGTTAGAAACGAAACATCCCGCCCACCAAAATACCAATGGGATTTTCCCGAAATAAGAACGGTTGAGAAAATGTTAACAAAACGATAAAAACTAAATTTACGATACTAAGCTTAAAACTAAAGGAACGTTAACGTGTATGTTTATTCGGATGGAAGGGGACATAGTTTGACCAGGGGCCTTTTGACTATGTGATCCCTAGCTGTTTTAACGGTAGCCACCCGAACTACTCCATCTGGCCCAGGATGCAAAACCATAACTCGTCCTAATGGCCAATGAAGAGGAGGTCGGTTGTCATCCTTAATAAGGACAATTGAATTTACGGTGAGCGGAGTCGAATCTTTGGTCCACTTTGGCCGCTGAGATAGCGCGTGCAAATATTCGTTTCTCCAGCGTTTCCAAAATTGTTGTTGGAATGCTTGGATAAGTTGCCACCGGTTGAGTCGATTGATTTTAACATCCGCGTAATCTGAATCTGGAACCGCAGTTGGAGGTTCAAGCGTTAAGAAGTGCCCGGGTGTTAAAACGTTTAAATCGTTAGGGTCGGAGCTTAATGGACACAAAGGTCTTGAATTTAAAATTGCTTCGATCTGAGTGAAGAGGGTGCTGAGCTCTTCGAACGTCAAGGTTTGATCACCAACGATGCGATATAAATGACTTTTCGCGGCTTTGATTTGGATTTCCCAAATCCCTCCAAAGTGTGGAGCGGAAGGGGGATTACGTTTAAACACGATTCGCTCTGCGTGCGATGCTTGTTCGATACATGACGCCAATTGTGAACTCGCGCCGACGAAGTTCGTACCACAATCCGAACGAATGACGTTACAACGACCGCGACGGGCAACAAAACGGCGCAACGCTGCTATGAAACCGTCAGTAGATAACGTTGACACTACTTCCAGATGAACGGCTTTTGTACTGAGGCATACGAACAAGCATAAGTAAGCTTTATCGATTTTTGCACCACGATGTGATCCCAGTTTGATTCGGAAAGGACCACCGAAATCAACGCCTACCTCTGAGAACGGTTTAGCCTGATTTACGCGAAAGGCGGGAAGATCGCTCATGAACGGTTGCAGAGGCTGTGGATGCAAGCGGTAGCATCGGATGCACTTTGAAAGTTGGTGTCGTATAGCTCGCCTTGCCGCAAGTATCCAAAATTGTTGTAAGATCAAGTAATGAGTCGTGTTAAGACCGGGATGAAGATTGATACGATGAGCTGACTCAATTACTGCGGTGGTAAGCACACATTTTTTGGGCAGTGGTGCGGGATGCTTGTGTTCGAATTCGAGCCCTGAGCGAGCGAGACGTCCGCCCACCCTGAGTATACCCTGGTCGTCCAAGAATGGGTTGAGTTTACGAAGACTGCGTGGTAGCTGTTTTCGCAACTTGAGCTTCGTTATGACATCGGAAAAGTGCCGGTTTTGAAAATGCTTGACGATCGTTAGTAACGCGCGATGCCGCTCTATGTCCGAGACAAAAACGCTGTCAGATCGTGGAACAGTAGAACGCGTGTGGTCACAAAACCTGTGAATATAGGCTAAGACGCGACAAATCTTATCTAACGACGAATGCCTCTCGAACAAGCGATCAATCATAGTCGATTGTTTGGTTGCTTCGGTTTGGAGTGTAACTAAGGTTACTTTACGCTGTTCGGACAACACCACGTCATCGTTGTGGCGATTTGTTGAAATATCTCTTGGCCACTCAGAGGGCGCTTGGGACAACCACTCTGGGCCCACCCACCATAGCTGATTGTTGAGCAATTCCTGTGGTAGTTGGCCACGAGAACATATATCTGCCGGATTCGTTCCCGAAGGAACATGTCGCCAGCAGGCGGTAGGAACGATGTCCTGAACATGGCTTACACGGTTAGCGACAAAAGTGACCCAGCGAGACGACGGGGCACGCAACCAAGCCAATGTAACGGTTGAATCGCACCAAAGGAAAGTTTCGGGCGAATGAATGCGTAAAGTATCCTTCACAAATTTGATATGGTCAGCTAACAGGACCGCTGCGCATAACTCCAGGCGGGGTAAAGATTGTTTCTTCAAAGGAGCGACTCGTGCCTTCGCGCAGACGAGAAAGACGCGGACTGAGCCGTCCGATTCGGTTACGCGTAAGTAGATGACAGCACCATACGCTAATTCGGAGCTATCACAAAATCCATGAAGCTGATACGACTGAGCACTTTCGATGACAAATTTGCGTGGAATTTTCAGATCCCTAATTTGAGGAAGCTGCTGGGAGAAGTTGCTCCATTGGGACACTAGTTCCGGTGGAGGAGTTTCATCCCACGAAGAACCGAGAATCCATAGTTTCTGGATCAAGGCTTTGGCATGGATTGTCAAAGGAGACAAGAAACCCAAAGGGTCAAAGATTCTAGCGACCTCACTTAGAATCGTTCGTTTGGTACACGGTTGATTTGAAGGTTGGACGTTAAAAACGAACGAATCTGAAGCAGGCTCCCACTTGAGGCCTAGAACTTTGATGGTCGTGTCTTCGGCTTCGGTAAAAGTGATGGCTTCCGAAAGACACGCGTTTGAGGGTAAGTCACTCAAAAGTTCGGGTCGATTACTCACCCATTTTCGCAGCTCAAATGAGCCGAGACTGAAGAGAGCGATAACCTGCGATTTAATATCGCGAGCATCCTCCAGCGAGGAACTTCCGGTGACGACATCATCGATGTAGACATCAGAAGTTAAAACGGTCTTGGCTTTGGGGTAATTTGAACCCTCGTCGATAGCCAATTGCTGGACGGATCTGCAAGCGAGAAACGGAGCCGAGGAGACCCCGTACGTTACGGTATTTAGTACGTATTCCTGAATAGGCTCATCTGGGTGACCTCGCCAGAGAATACGCTGGTAATCGCGGTGATGGGGAGCTACGTTAATTTGACGGTACATTTGGCGCACGTCGGCCATGAAGACCACTTCGTGCTCACGATAGTGAAGAAGAATCTCCACGATGTTGGATTGTAATTTCGGGCCTATTAAAAGCGTATCGTTAAGCGATTTGGAATTCGCGTCTTTAGCTGACGCGTCAAAGACGACACGAAGCTTCGTAGTTGCGCTTTCCGGCCTCAAAATACAATGATGTGGTATATAATACTTGCCCTGGCCCATGGTTTTTGCAGGCACCAAGGACATGTGACCACTTTCGATGTAATCGGTCATGAAATCAACATATTGTTGTTTCAAGTCTGGATCACGAGACAGGCGCTTTTCGATAGCGTGGAAGCGTCGCAGTGCTATCTCTCGAGAGCCCTGGAACACTGGCTCAGCGTTGTCCTTGAAAGGAAGGCACACGAAATATCGACCAGTCTCGTCACGGTAATGTTCGTTTGTGAAACTATTTTCACACAATTGTTCTTCTGGGGTCAATCGGGAAGATTGGGGAACGGTATCGATTTCCCAGAAACGTTGAACCATATGGTTTAAGCTATCATCAACACTTGGAGACGACGGGACGCTGAGCAGACACGACGATGCCAGGCGAAACTTCCCGAGGATAAGCCAACCGAAGACAGAGTTCATGGCTCGCGGTTTATTCGTGCAGCGTTTCAAACGTTGATCAAGAAGTGACTCTACAAAGATGTCGGCAGCAAACAAGACATCGATTGGACCAGGAATGTCAAAACCAGGATCAGCTAACGGTAAAGTCTTGAACTCATCCCCTCCAGTCGTGTTAAGTTTTGCGATAGGTTGCTCTCCGCACAGTTTCGGTGAGACAAACATTTCCAGGCGGAAGTGCACTGTCTGATTAGAACCAACATCACACGTGACCTTACCCGTCACCGATGCAGGAGCGCCTCCCAGTACACATGGCCCATCACTAGTCGGTGTAGGCTGCAAGTTGAGCCGTTTAGCCGCGCGAGTCGTTAATAAATTATTTTGACTTCCAGTGTCAAATAATGCCCGGAATGTTTGAAACTCGCCAGATGCGTCACGAATCTGGACGAGTGCGGTTGCCAACAACACGGTCGTATTCGAGGGTGAACTCGGTGGAGGTAACGATTCTTTAGTCAATAAGACCACTGAACTTGATTGTTCACCTGAAGGCTCAGGGTTGTTAGCCACTTGGTCACGGTGCAGTAGAGTATGGTGTTTACGTTTGCATTTCTGACATGAAAATATCGATGTGCATTGACGAACCGAATGAGACGCATTGAGACAGTTGTAGCACCACCTCTTTTCAGAAGTGACAGCCATGCGCTCGTCAATGGATTTATCCAGAAATGCCTTACAGGCCGATATGTGATGTTCGTCACCACAAAAAGAACACTTTCGAATAATTTTCGGTGTTGCTGACGCTTTGGGGGGGTTGACCTCTTGTTTATTACTTTTCGCAACGGAGTTAACGGCAGGAACGAGAAGTGTGTGTGTGACATTATGCCTCTTCGTTTTTTGCAAAGTTGCTGGCGCCTCTTTATAAGTGTTAGCACTTTTAGGGGTAACGGTGGTGAAATGCGTGTCGCGTAATAACGCTTCGCTTTTCGAGTGTAAATACGCCCTAATTTGCTTATATTGCGGCATCTCAACATCGGTATGTTTTTCCTCAAACTCGCGGCGCAGCTTTGTATCTAACTTTGAAAGGATGTTATAACATAGGATGAAGTCCCAATGTTCGACTGGCAACTTTAATTGTTTTAAGATAGTCAAGTTTTCGTCAATCGTGTCGAGCGCGTGTCGAAAGTCTTGAGCGTTATTTGTTTTGAAACTGACATCTAAAATGTCACGCCAGCACGTAAAAGCTAATTCGCGTTTGTCCTCATAGCGGGACTTAAGAGCGTCATATGCACTTAAATAATGCTCACTTGAGACCGGGAACGTTCTTATTAACGATAAGGCGTCTCCACGTAGAACGGATACTAAATAGTGAAATTTCTCGATATTATTCAACGCGGTAGATTCGTGAATAAGCGCATTAAAAGTCGCGATAAACTCGGGCCATTCCTTAATGGCACCCGAAAAAGTAGGTAGCGTGATTTTCGGAAGACGCATGTTACTACTGTGCGAACCCGTTACTGAATTCCTTCTCGAAGAATCGGGTTGATGAGACGAACCCGGTTGTAATTTACGCTGTATCGACACGACCTTGAAATACGCTTCATCGAACCGTTCCTGAATCTCGTTCTCAGTATCGTCAACATCATCGCCTAAGAGATCCGAAATGATCAAATGAGATTCATGAAAACTGTCAGCGATATTTTTTATTTCCTGGCAATATGAGAGAAATAAATCGACCTGTGAGGTATCGGTATTGGCCAAGGTTCCTATTTCCAAAGCCTTGGTTATACGGTTTAAAGCGATAGTTCGTTTACGTCGCAAACTGGGCAAGTTGTTGACCGAATAAGTTTCCTCAGTACATTTCTTACCGACATTCGGTTTAGATTTACGCCTCGTTAGATACGACATTATTATTACGTAATTAAAACAATGGTCACATATACGTAAATACTAAACAAGACAACGATGAACGCAGTTAAAAATGTTATCTGAGATAATACCTACGGCAACAAGCCGACTTCGATGTTCGTATAACGCGACAACTATTAAAATTCGTCACTTCGAGTACGATCAATTAAACTTTAATTTGAACAAACCTAAAAACACACAGAACGTAACGTGATTTTCGACATCGATATTAAAACCTTTTAAAATCTTTTCGGGATTTATTTTTTAAATAACCTATTAATGGCAAACTAACGTTAATGCATGAAATCTCCGTTTACAAAATTAATAAATCAAATAGACTTAATTATTCCCTTTTAAGACGACAATACGTTAAGTTAAAGTTCCAATTTCAAAGTTAAATGACAATTTTAAATCACGACTGAGCGATCGAAGTGAATAAGTTTATTAATACGAAGTACGGTGGTACGGTAGGTAACTAGAATACAATAGAAAAACCAGCGTTAGAGCCGCGTGCTAACTCTCGTAAGGCGGGGGTCTAGTTATACTGGCGATGTGATTCCACGAATTGCCTACTCGTCGAATATTGAAGGTTATAGTTTTATTAATTGAAACGATTGATATGAAATCTCTATGATTTGAATACTAAAACGTTGGATGAAATTGACAATTGGTGTAAAACTGTTAGGTATGTTAATACAAGATTCAGAATAAGCGAAAGTATTGTGCAATTTTTAAATTCGGTGAGCGGTGGGTAACGGAACAAAGTGGAATAAAGATCGATTTTAGCTTCGTAATTACGCGATATATTGACGTTGGTATTCGTTTACACGGTAAGGAAAGATACTAAACGAGTATAACGACAATGGTAGTTAAAATCACGAAGTAAAATTGGTAGTTGGTGAGCCGACTGTGTATATTACTATTAATTATTCTGTGGTATGACGATGACGATAAATTTCCCGGGTTTCGGCACCAAAAAGATGTTGCAAATTGACGCGGTTTTAATATCTAGATGCAATGCCAATTCGCGACAATCTGGATCGAGCATAAATATATACTCGCCGGTAACAAACGGTACAATAGAAATAAACCACCAAATAGAATATCATGCACTGGACTCACCTGTACTGCCAAACTCCAAGGAAATCCAATAAGACAGGGATTTTTTCACTCGATCGATCTAAACGGTGTTAACGGTGTGTGCGCGCGTCCCGTTCCCAAGCTTCACTACTTCCGCGAGTGGCGCTGTCGGGCTAGCCGCTAGTGTCTTGTCCGGCGCATGCGCGCCGAGCAAACTCGGGCGATTCCATTGGCGGGATTTTGATATTGCACCGATTGAGTTACGTTTTGACATTGCATCGGGATGAAAACAGTATTGAATGTTATAGACGTTAGAAACGAAACAGTACTTGTCAAGACGAATCTAATGAGCTCAAACTCGATAGGGTTGCATCTATTAATTATGGAGTTCCTATGGCCACCTTCCAGCTCCATCATCAGATCAGCTCTATGTCACAATAACATTGCATTGTCATCCGATTTATATAATATATGCATTCTAAATTTCAGCTCAATCGGAAACCGGGAAGTGGATCTTTAAGTTGCAAGATTTGATTACAGACAGACAACGGACAGGTGAAACTAAATAAAAGCTTGTAAAAACGACCAACAATCTTAGACCGAGTGGCCGAGCGGTGCAGGCATCAGCCGCGAAAGCTGAGCACGTGGGTTCGATTCCCACCTCGGATGTTGGTGATCTTGGTCGTTTTTCCTTTGGTATATGTCATCCAATATTTATAATTTATATATGTAGTATTAAGTAGTGTGACTAGTGGAAAAAAAGTACAAATCAAAATATTTAGTTACTCAATAATTTGATTTATGTTTTCACAATTACTTCACTAGTTACTAAGTAGTCAGTGGAATCTTGAGTAGGTAACTACATAACTTAAAATCTCATACTAATTACTTGTATGTTGAGTACCTATGTACGTATTACTTGTACCCATCAACTTTTACACAAATTTAATACTTCCAGTTCCATCTACTGCGTTACTTTTGGTGAAATGTAAAATGTTAGTGAATACTACGTACACACATTGAAATTAAAACGGTTGAAACCCAAATGCATCAATGTAAAATTTCATGATAATTGCTATAGGTACCATGATCTCTGATTTTAATTCGTGACACAATCAGAGAGGTCTCAAACACGAGTTATCCTAGAAACAGATTTCCTTAGTTTGCGGAACAACCTAAAGCGTAAACTAATACCTTTCAACTAAAGCCCGAAGGCGAACGCGATACGAAACTTGGCAAGGAGGCTCTTAGTACCGCTAACCGAGCATGGGGGAAGCGTTCACGTTTTAAGGCACTGGTCTCACTGCGAGCTACTAAGCTATGAACTATGGTAAGGGCTATAAACACGAACAAACGATACGCATTCCCTTGTAAAGCTTGTCACCAAATAAAGCAGCCATCGTAAAATCAGTCTCTACTGTTACGCGACAGTCCCATGTAGTTCTAACTATATCCAAAAGCATTCACTGAAAAGTCGTCAAAATCAAAATAACTTCAGATAATGCTTAATGCAAAAGTTCACGCCCAAAACAGTGCGAACTTCCGAGATAATTAATAAAAATTGTAGACACGAGATTCACAGTTTATTTTAGTATCGCTATTGTAATTTAGTTAAGACCCATTGAGTAACAATGACCCAGAATGGTAAATAAGATGGGGTGCTAGACGGGAAACCTCCACGAGTGTCTGGATCTTTCCAGTTTCTGTTGATACATTTTATTCGCAGGAAACGGAAGGGTCCTGGCCGGTGCATCCCGGGGGCAACGGTAGGTGATCTCTTGGTTCAAGCCGAGTTATCAGTTACCGTTGCTGCCAATATCTTGTCTGGGGGGGTAGGGGGGTTCCACTCAGGGAGAACTCTAATTTAGGTAGACGACTCCTGAGAGTTGGCGAGGAGGAGGCTTCTAGGCCGGGCGGTTTCGAATGGTGATTAATGAATGAGTTTAATGAATGATTGAGGTACTTACATGAATAAATACAGCCGCGTTGTGGAAGGCTTCATGCCTTTGAGGATGGACATGAGAGGATGAATGATAGGTTCTAACGGATCTATATAGGAGTGTCTACGCCAGCACTCCTCGAATCCCGCAACCTGCAGCACTATCCCAACAACCCCCATCTCTGGCGGTATGGGGTACGGGAAGTGTCTTGCAGCGCGGAGGGCTTGCCTTAGTTGGCTGGCCCGCGGGAAGGAAAACCCTATAAAACCCGACAGCGAAGTCGTTAAAACCTGTAGACACCGGGCGACCTCTACAGTATGTAGCCCACTGACCGGAATGGGCGTCACCCGGCAGTGAAACCCTTCGACCCCTACTCGTGGGAACAAATCTATGGCACTATCATTAAAAACTAAAACCCAAAACGGCCCTTCTCAGGGCCAAACCGAAAACGGTCCTTCTCAGGGCCAAAACATCGAGGAAGGAAAGGAAGAAGAAGGAAGCTCATTCATAGAGCCAAATATAGTAAACAACCGGAGGGCGCAACAGCTAGTCGAAAGGGTTCGTCGTCTTTCTGATGAAGTTGATTCCGAGGATCACTTAGAGGTACTTGAAGAACGTGGGGTAAGCTCGAAGGAGCAATTGGCGCAGAAAAGGACGCACACAGAATCAGATGATGAGGCATGGATGTCAAGCCAACCCCAGCCCAAAGTCAACTCGGCTCGTAGAGGAGGAAAACTGGGGAAAGCAAAAGCCCGTGGACTGTACACTCGGGTGAATAAAAATAGATCCTTAATGGCCCACTCAAGTGGCCGGGCTAAGGCCTTGCTGAAGGACTGGCTAAAGACGGGGCCTCCTGAGGAGGACTCTGGAAAGGATACAGGCATGAAAGACCGGGAGGACGAACAGGGCCTGTCTGATATGGAGGATAGGCGGGAGCGCAGCCCTATACGACAGGGACGACTCTCTCCAGTCGCCGAGGGTGATATGGTGGATGCTGCCCGTAAAGCGGCCAAGACGGTCCTGGCGGAGATTGCAAGGTCTTCTAACATAAAAGGGACGATTCGTGGCAGTATAAATAACGCGTGCCGTGAAATCATTACGGCGATGGACCGAATAGAGTCTAGGCAGGAGGACGAGGAGCTGCATGCCCTCAGAGCCAATAATCGTAGGATGAAGCATGAGCTAGCTCTCGCAACGGCTGAAATGAAAGCGCTCAGAGCTGCCTTCTCTGAACGAAGAGTGGAAGAGGCTCCAGCAAGTGGCCTTAACTCTATAAATCTCTTGGATGCGATGCAGAAGACTTTGGCTAAATTCAAAGAAGATATCACGGCTAGCCTCTTTGAATCTATTGGGGACATGGTTAATACCCGCATCGACGAGGTGAAGAGCCGCCTGCCCCCAGAGCCGATTATACGTCCGCCACTAGCAGCGGATAGAAATAGGGCAGTGGCGGCTGCGGCGCCTCCAGCGCCTCAAATTGATCTGACGGAAGACCCCTGGATCCCATTGTCGGCTCCAGTCTCGATCTCTAACCCTGCTCCTGCTCCTACTCCTCTGGCCAAGAAAAGGGTGAAAGAGCCGGTGGCGTCAGTGGTGACGACGCTAATGCCTCGCGCTAGGGCTGCACCTCCACCAATCGCACCGCGGGCAAAACGAGCTGCCTCACAAAAAGTCCCCCAGGCTTGTCAGGAAGCTGCTTCTTCACCCCATATTACAGAGGCTTGGACGGAGGTGGTGAAGAAAAAGAAGAAAAAAGCCCCGTCGGCTAAAAAGGCTCCTGTGGTGAAGGTACCAATACCTGCTTCCCGGAGAAAACTCCCTGTCCCCAAAACTGCCGCCATTGTTGTGGCGCTGAAACCGGGAGTAGAGGAGTCGTACGCCTCCATCATGGCGAAAACGACGACTTCGCTCAAACTCGCGGATTTCGGACTGGAGCACGTGAAGATGCGCAAGACGGCGGATGGCGCCCGAATAATTGAGATTCCTGGGATGGACAACGACAGGACGGCGGATGACCTTCGTAATAAAATTGAGAGTCTGGTTGGTGAAGTTGCGAGGGTCTATAGACCGGTCAAGATGGGTAAGGTGCAAGTGGCTGGTCTGGATGAAACGGCAACCCCGGAGCTTGTGGCGGCTGCTATAGTGACAAAAGCGGGCTGCACTCCCGAACAGGTTAAGGTAGGGGCCATACGGATGTTCCCCAATGGTAATGGGTCCGCTTTGGTCCAATGTCCGGTCACGGCAGCGAATGCTCTTATTGCTGCCGGACGCCTGACTGTTGGGTGGGCACATGCTCAAATACGAGCGCTAGAGTTGGAGCCCTTGCGGTGTTTCAAGTGTATGAGCATAGCGCATACTAGGGCCACGTGCCCATCACCGGTGGAGAGGGCGGAGCTCTGCTACAGGTGCAGTAAGCCCGGGCATAAAATGACTGACTGCAGGGCGGAGCCTTTCTGCGCTGTGTGTCACCAGGCGAAGCTGCCCTATAGGCATTTCATGGCAGGCCGGGGATGCTCCCCTCCTAAAGTAAGAGGCTTGGATATCGTGGCCCAGACCCCAGTGGCCCCAATTCAGGAAGTGGTTCATATGGAGGGAACTAATACCACTCAGTAATGCCAGTACAACAAAAAGAGATATTGCAGTGCAACATTAACTGTGCCACCCGAGCGCAGGATCTGCTTATGCAGGTTATGGCGGAGTGGCGAATAGATCTGGTGGTGGTAGCGGAGCCGTATGTAGTCCCTCCAAGAGTCAATTGGCATGGATCCACGGACGGGCGGGTAGCCCTTGTTGTGCCTGCGGTAGGCAATCATACTCCTCTAGTGGGAATAAGTAAAGGGCAAGGGTATGCAGCGGCCAAATGGGGTGAAGTCACTGTTATAGGAGTTTATTTCTCCCCCAACCAGCCGCTACATACCTTTGAGCGGTTCCTGGATACCCTCGAAGGAGTCATCAGAGGAGCTGCACCAGCGCAGGTTATGGTAATTGGCGACCTAAATGCCAAGAGCCAAGCGCGATTCTTGGGCATCTACTTAGACTCTGGCTTAAGATGGGATACTCATATAAATGTTCTTTCTGGTAGGCTCGCTCAGGCATCCTTTGCATTGTCACGGCTCGCGTCTGCTCTCTCTCAGGAAACCATCCGTATGGCATATTATGCGTACGTCAATTCCATTATCTCATATGGAATTGACCTTTGGGGTCTTGCTGCTGATAGGGACAGGGTGTTCATAATGCAAAAAAGAGCCGTGAGGTTATTGGCTGGGGTGCCGCCATTCACACCAACGAGAGAACATTTTGTGCGGCTTAAAATATTAACAGTCCCGTGTATGTTTATCCTTGAAGTAGCCAAGTTTATGTGGAAGCACTTGGACGAGTTTAAAATGCGTCGTCCTGATCAGAGGAGAACTGCCAATGATGTAATACCGGTTCCTGCCAGATTGGCGAAATCATCAAATTCTTTGCGAGTAGTGGGTGTCAAAATTTATAATAAACTGAGTTCGGAGGTTAAACGGGTGCCTTCCTACGAGCAATATGTCAATCTCGTTAAGACGTTTTTATTAAAGAAAGCATACTACAGTGTTAAGGAATTTTATAACGATAATTGACATGTCTAGGTTATTATTATTGTTTATCTACATCCATATCATAAGTTGTCTACAATATGTTTAGCGGCGGTAAGCAAATAGCCTACTTTAAGAAATCTGTATCTGTGGGTGTATCATAATTTTTACTTTACGATATCGGCAACCGATATCTTAATCACAATTAAATTTCGAACATTCTGTTAAAAAGAAAAAACACACTTTAACTTCGATTATCGAATTAATCGATTTGTAATTTCATTCACATTAAAATTCATATTCCATACATTCTTCTAAATGTCGAATACTGAGAATCGATTTGAGAATCGATATCGACTCAAGACCTTACCTGGTTTATGAATAAAAAAAAACTAATGTCAGTTCAGTCATTTGTTTTGTTTGAATTGTTTCAAACAAGGAGGTTGGAGGGTTGCCTATAGGTTACACACTAAAGAGGTCCGTGCTCTGTGGTTTCAAACATACAACTTTTATGGACTGTTGACTTGAAAGTTAAATATTATCGAGTTCGTTGTAAAATATTTACACTGAAAAATTATTTATGACGACGAAGACAGTGATGTTGAAATGTGTGAAACACCACCAGAAATCCGGGACGCCGCTACAACCGTGACCAATAATTTGCTGCCACAAAAATAAACATATTGTAGAAAACTTATTATATGCATGTAGATAAAGTTATGTATGTGACTGTACATAATTAGGCATTAAACACTCGTGTGATCTTATTATGAAACTCGCCTACGGCTCGTTTCATAAAACCACACTCATGTTTAATGCCTCTTATTATGCGCCAGCCACATAAATAACTATTATTATTATCCTTTAATTAATGTGAATAATGTATAGGTATTTTATGTGATGTTTTTGTTTTGGAAATGTTTTATTTTTTATTTATTCTTTTGACATGTCTAGATTAAGGTTATTATTATGATTTGTTTCCCTTTTTAATGTGTAATTTTGTTTTGACTTGTGTTTTTGTACATTAAAGAATTTGAATCTTGAATCTTGAATCTTGAATCTTGAAGCGTGGGGTGGCGCTGCCACGAATCCAAAAGGGGCCAAACTCGACGACTGGGCGACAGCAATGGGGTTAAATATCCTCAACAGGGGACATGCCAATACGTGTGTACGCAGGAATGGCGGGTCCATTGTGGACGTCTCGTTCGCGACCCCTGCCATTGCGGCCAGAGTATGCGACTGGCGTGTCCTTGAGGAGGTTGAGACCCTTTCCGACCATCTGTACATCCGGATGAGGGTATCCCCGTTGATGGCGTCTGTACCGCCGGGTAGTCCAAGAAGGGGCGTGGCTGGCTTTCCAAGGTGGGCACTGGCAAGCCTTGACAGAGAGGCGGCGGAGGAAGCGGCAATGGTGGCTGCGTGGAGTGCTCCTCCACCGGTTGATGCTGGGGTCGAAGAAAGAGCGGCCAGATTCCGTGTAGCGCTGACAGAGGTGTGTGATGCGGCAATGCGCCGAGTGAGGCAGCCCACAGCAAAGCGGCAGGTTTACTGGTGGTCTGCGGAGATAGCGGCCCTTCGTGCTACCAGTAACAGAGCACGCCGGGCCTATACACGATGTCGGCGCAGAAGGCATACGGCAGAGGAGGAAGAGACTCTACACCGTGCCCTCAAGGAGGCGAAGGAGGCTCTCAAAATGGAAATAGCGCGAAGAAAAGATGAAGCGTGGCAGGAATTCCTGGACACACTGAATCGAAATCCATGGGGGCGACCATATAAAGCTGTGCGGGATAAAATGAAGCAATCGCTCCCTATGGATTCTATGGATCCGGAGTTCCTCCACAGAATCGTTGAGGGCCTATTCCCGCAGACAAATGGAGAGTTTCTCCCTCCACATATGGCAGTCCCGGATGAGGAGATGGAGCCAGAGAGTTCCCCCCCAGATATCCCAGAAGTGACGGATGAGGAAATGGAGTGGGTCACTGAGAAGATCAGAGCTTGCCGCAAAGCGCCAGGTCCGGACGGAGTTCCAGGAAGGGTGCTATTTTTGGCGCTAAAACATCTGGGAAGTCGCCTCAAGACTCTCCTGGGGGACTGCTTGAGGGCTGGTCGCTTCCCAAAAGTCTGGAAAGAAGGAAGACTGTGCCTTCTGAGGAAAGAGGGCCGGCCAGCGGACTCCCCATCGGGTTACCGGCCCTTGGTGCTGCTGGACGAAACGGGCAAGATGTTCGAAAGGATCTTGGCCTCTCGTATCCAGCAGCACCTGGTAAACATGGGCCCGAACCTGTGTGACCGACAGTTTGGGTTCCGGAGGGGGCTGTCCACAATAGATGCCATAGGCGCCCTCAGAAGGCACATTAAACGAGCGGAAGAACAGAGGGAGGGGGTGGTAGCGGTGTCCCTAGACATAGCTAACGCGTTTGGCACTCTCCCATATGGTGTCATTAAAGAAGCACTTCGATATCACGGGGTGCCTCACTATCTGAGGCGGGTTATAGACCACTATCTGACTGATCGAGTAGTGATCTATGAAGGAAGACAGGGTCGGCGGGCACAAAACATGGTTTGCGGGGTTCCACAAGGGTCGGTATTGGGTCCTCTTTTGTGGAATCTCGGCTATGATTGGGTCATAAGGGGGGATCAGCTCCCGCGCATGGTCACCATATGTTACGCCGATGACACCATGGTGGCTGTGCGGGGGAAAGAGCTCGAAGAGACTCTGAGGAGAGCGGCTGTAGCGACAGACCTAACTGTTGGCCGCATTGGCCTCCTCGGGTTAAAGGTGTCCCTGCCAAAGACAGAGGCTATCGTGTTTGGAGGAAGGCGGTGGCGCATGCACGCCGGAATGACAATGCCAGTGGGAGGAGAAGTTGTCCAGGTCAAGGCCTACATTAAATATTTGGGCCTTGTCCTGGACAGGAAGTGGAGTTTCGAGGAGCACTTTACGAGGCTTGCCCCCCGCTTAGTAGGTGCTGCCTCGGCCTTGGGGCGGTTACTGCCTAACGTCGGTGGGCCTAATGCCCCGTGTAGGCGGCTATATGCGGGGGTTATTCGCAGCATGGCGCTATACAGAGCACCAATTTGGGCGGGTAGGCTGACGGTGCGGACGAGAGCCCTGCTCCGTCGGCCTCAAAGAGTAGTAGCACAACGGGCAGCAAGGGCATACTGCACTACAGCATATGCTGCGGCATGCCTTCTAGCCAGCACCCCGCCGTGGGATCTAGATGCTCAGGTGCTGGCTGCTGAGAGGCACGAGAGAAGGGTCGAAGCGAGAGAGAGGGGGGTTCGGCCAGACCCAGAGGAAGAGGAAAGGGAAGCTAGGCGAGCCTTAGACAGGCTACGCGAGAGATGGAAAGGGATGCTGGAGGACAGCCCCTATGGGACCTGGACCATAGGAGCTGTTCTCCCAAACATGGAGGAATGGCTGGGCCGCGGTCATGGGGCCCTTACTTATAGGCTGACGCAGGTATTGTCCGGTCATGGCTGCTTCGGACACTACCTGCATAAAATAGGGCGAGAACCTGGGCCTCAGTGTCATGAATGTGGTGCAGAAGATGACACAGCCCGGCACACGCTAGAGGTCTGCTGCAGATGGAATAGGGAGAGAGCCAACCTCGAAGTGGCTCTAGAAGGGAACGACCTCTCGCTGCCCAGCATTGTGGCCGCAATGCTGAGCAGTAACAGGAAATGGAGAGCTGTAGCCACATTCTGCGAGGAGGTCATCAGTCAGAAGGAGGCAGCGGAGCGGGAGCGTGAAGATAGCGTGGACGCACCACCGCTCCGGCGCAGGCGGAGAGGGGGGAGACGTAGGCAGTATGCCCTAGCAAATAGTTAGTTACCTCCCCCTCGTAGGGTCAGTGAACTGGGGAATCACATTGCACGGCCCTACACGTCTGGAAGGAGAGTCAGGCGTCTGGACTCTCCTCTCCTGTGGCGCGGGTGCTCGGCACTTGATGGCCGGGCTGTCGGGGGACGTTGTGGTTGAATGGATGCTATCCCATGACGTCCCCTTAACGGCTATGCGGGAGACGCCGCAGGGGTTTTTAGTGGGTATTCTCCTCCCTCCCCTTTGAATAGCAGAGGGGGTCAGGAGAGGAGCGAGTCCCACATACCACCTCCCAAATGGGCATCCCCAGCCCGGGGGTGACGATGCGAAACGCATTCTCCCCTGCGATAACAAAAAAAAAAAAAAAAAGAATGGTAAATAAGATGAAACATTACTTAAATCCAGAAGTTTAAATAAAAGTCCTTAATTATGGAGAAATTGATATAAATATCAACCACAGCGTCCGAGAAGATAGGTAAAGAGCCCTAAATTTAACACCCATTCTGAGGTATGGTCTCATACAAAAAAAAAAAAGAATTATACAGCAATGGCTATTTTATTTCGTGAACAAGCCTTAAATAAAAGAGCTTAGTAGCTGGCGGTGAGACCAGTGCCTTAGACATTTTAACAGTAGTCGTACCATGAGTTGTCAAGTATTAGTTGGGTACGTTAGTGTTTACTCGATACGGAAAGCACTTATTTATTGGACTGAGCGCGATGATCTGTAGCCGTAGAGTTGGAAAGTAAAGGATACGTTAAGTTTACAATTAGTAAAAATGCAGGCCATTTCGCTATGGCTTGTAAACCTATTTTAAAGTACTTTTTCATCACACTTGCTGTCTAAGCGCGCCATTGCATGCATGCGTAGCGGGAGTAATAGAAAAGTGAAATTCCCTAGGGAGTAATAGAAATGTCAGTACGTCATTTAATAATACTTTGTCTTAAAACTTTTTTTTTTTGTCGGCAAGTGTGATGAAAAACATTGTATGCATCACGGTCGGTAAGCGGAATACTAACTCGAGCCATTAAAAGACTTCTAACACTCTCGTTAGTAATTCCGTTCTTACCTCCCTTGATGCACAATGTACTATTGATGATTACGTGTTTAGATAAAGTAGCGTATGCAATAATGCAGTAACGCACCTATTATGAAACTCGCTACGGTCGTTTCATAAAAACACACTCGTGTTTTAATTTTAATGCCTCTAATTACGTACGGTTGCAGAAACTACTATGTATGTGATAGGCAGATGATAAAGGTGTAGTAGATGCAGATAGACCTGTAAACAATGCCGTCTATACCCGGAAAATCCGTGTCACAACGATATTGTTACGACAGTAATTCACTAGCCCGAGGAGACTTATACAGCTTCTTAAAAGCAGGTAAGGGAAGATAAGGGTGTTTAAACATAGATTATACTGCCACACCCCCGGGATCACGTTACAGAGGGTGTCTCTGTAACTGGAATAAGATTTAGTTTACTGGTTTAATGTTTAAGGTACCTAGTCAAATATTACATTCATGAATTATGAAAAAAAAGTCATGAAATAACACTATGTAAACGGATAAACTCGCGTATATCAACTAATTTTAACTTCATTCCGTCGTTTCGAACATTTTACAGGGTTCGCGGTCTGCGGATGACTGACAATGGATTTATTTGACGGTGTTAACCCAACACCCCCTCCCCTTTTTAGTACTGGCAATTTTTTTTCAAAATTATTTTTAAATTTCCTTATGAATCAAAATTGTATGGTTCGGTTTAATGCATGATGATCTTAAGATGTACTACAAATGTTTTTGAAAAGAGTTGTCGCGGTAGAAAATACATAAAGCGGGTCAAAAACGCCCAATAACCTTTCTCAGTGTCCCTAAAGCGCCTAATACACTTTCCTGAATTAGTTACTGACGACAGAGATGCCATAACATGCTAGACACGATGAAAAATATCTCCATACGTGTCTTACATACTGCGTTGTCATGCCATGCCATAGTAAGTGAGCCTTTTGGTCTCCTATCATTATGCCGTACGCGGCGTCATGTCATAGGTTAAGTAGACAAATAAGGGAAAACATAAGTAAAGTAAATTGTATGGTAGCCTGAAATTTTATTCTATATTTCTCGAATATACTAAGGTAAAGAAAGCAGCATTAAGGATATCAAAGATCAAACAACGTGCTATTACATTAGAGGAAAGAGCTCTCAATGTTTGCTTGAGATTTTCTCATTACTTTATTGTTTTTTGTTTTTATGTTGATAATGTCGAATATTAATATCGTTCTGAAAATCTTCATGTAGGTACGTACGTACACGTGTATAATTTAACCAGTAGACGTACCATGAGTTGGAAAGTAAAAAAATACGTTAGGTTTTAATCGATACGTAATGCATTCTATCGCACTCGCACTAAAAATATTGGAGCGAAAGAGATGGCCTGCTTTTCGTATCGAGTTAAACCTAACGTTACCGATACTTGCAAAGTCATAGTACGGCTACAGCATGCCTAGCCAAGGTGACATTCTACAATCGTAAACGATAAGCGATAAGTAATAATTGTATTCAAATGAGAGAATCGAGGAGAAAAATCACGTGACCGTGATGAATGGAAATGGTCACGTTAGTTTCGCTTATCGCATACGATTACAGTATGGCATCTTGACTAGGTTTGGAGGTAGTAAGAAATAATAGTAGTATATTACTATCATTATCATCATATCAGCCGAAAGACGTCCACTGCTGAACATAGGCCTCCCCTAAAGATTGCCACAATAACCGGTTCTGCGCCACCCGCATCCAGCGGACTCCTGCGACCTTCACCAGGTCATTAGCCTACCTTGTGCCACCTTGGCCTACCCACGCTACGCCTTCTGGTACGTGGCCGCCACTCAAGAACCTTCCCGCCCCAACGAAATGTGCCCCGCCCATTGCCACTTCAGTTTAGCGATTCGGAGAGCTATTTCGGTAACTTGGGTTCTGCTGCGGATGGATATTACGATACAAGTCCGAAAAATATGAAGTAGGCGATAAATTAAAACAAAACCTAAGGCAGTGTTTTAAAACGACACGACTTCCGATCCTTTTCGCACTTGTATGTTCCGTATTTTTCCGTTTCCTCACGGGCACATTATAAGTATAGGTACAGTAAAAGACAAAATAAGGTGTAGGTACACAAAAATGCTCAAAAATATGTCCCAGTGCACTCTAATTCTGTGTAATAAGAACGTCTTAACATATTTATGAGCCGATTCTTTCGATACTTATTTTTGCACTTGATTGTACCCATACGAGTAATAGGTACAAAATTTGTTAAATGTTACGAGTGGTAAGTACACTGGGAACTTGAGTAGGTACCTAACTATATAAGTAGGTACTCATATGACGTATGCGAGTAGGTACTTAGTCACATTAATTCCCAGCATTCTTTTAATGTAATGCCAACTGGCGTACAAGTTCATTGCCCCGAGCATAGCTTTTAAAGAGGAATTAGAGATGACACGGGTTGCGAATCATGCTTGCGTCCCTTTGACGAGCCGCCGGTGCATCGACCCGGCCGCTATTAGATAAGCGGTAGACAAATGTCGCTCGCTAAGTCGAATATGGCGATTCGCATGCTCGACGGTGTGTGACCGAGACTGATGTATTCATGAATAGCGCTGTCCCGCTCGCACGACAGGGAATCGATAGACAATATAATCTACCTTTTCAATTTCAATTCAATTGATTTTAGTCATCAGAACTCAAAGCGTGTGCAAAATTTCATTCTAATCGAAGACCGGGAAACGGGTCAAATTAAAATTCCAATTTTTTCTTACAAACATTTACAAACAAGTGAAGAATGCACCTAGGCCCGGCCATGACATTGGTCTAAGGAGACCGGCGGCGAGCGAATCCATGAGTTGCAGCGGGATGCCGATATGGGTACTTCCTCTCGCACATATGGTTTTCCGCTAGTCGCCTTAGACCAATGTCGTGGCCGCAACATAAGCGTCTTAAAAAGCGAACTGTCATAAGTCTACAGCTTTTTTTACATTAATATCTATCGAGAATTTGACAGATAGTAATGTACGATGTCTTCAATCATCAATTTTTGCTAATTTATGTTAAACTTTTCAAATTTTACTAATTAATAAATTACTTTTTGTCTTATTATGGTAAAAGAAGTTTTTTTCTGCAGATATATGTATATTATGAACTCGAATCTAATCGTTTGCTTTTGCCATCCACCCCCCAGAATTAAGACGGCATGCGAGTCATTTCGTCGCAGTTAAAACTACATCCGCGATTATCACTGCGCTTTAATTGGTTCATTGAGGCGATTAGGTGCAAAATGTGAGCGAGCAAGCTTTTTACCACCGACATTGCTGAGTTACTACGACGCAATAATTGAGGGTTTGTGAGAAAAAACTCGCGGGAAGTGTTTCGCGTGTCGGGATATACATAATAGGTACAGTCAGTGGTACCTCAGGGTGCTTAGTCAAGTTGCCAATCGCTAACGCTTAATCGTCAATCGTAAATGAAATGCAGCTAACTGTCTTTGTCGCACTGATAAGAAAGAGTGACAGAGAGGGAAAACTACGATACGCTACTAAGCGTTAGCGATTGGTAAAGTATTAATAGACGTTCGAATATGGTCCGCTCCGCACAGCGAACTTGGTCCGCTCCGTACGTGCGCTCGGCTCGCCACAACATCGCACCGTTCAAAAACGGTCCAGTGCTTTTCGTGCTACTAGACTGCGATCACGTCGATATGCCTCCGATTTATCCATCATAGCCTATTGAACATTTTCGAATATGTACTATTCAATAAAAAGACATTTCAAAATTATATTTATACATGTATCAAAAGGTACCTAAATAACTGGAGTATCATAAATATTTTATTGTTTGTTTACTTGTAATTAATTAATAATTACCTACAAGTGCGGTGCGGTGGCGCCGTCCACACGAGCGAACTTGGTGCGGACCGCACCAAATCCTGTGGGAAAACCATCGAACCGACCGCACCGTCAATAATAATAATAATGTCGGCGGACCGTTGAACACACCATCGAATTTGGTACGGAGCGGACCAAGTTCGCTGTGCGGAGCGGACCATATTCGAACGTCTATTAATACTTTAACTTGGCTAAGCATCCTGGCCACTATAAAATCACGGGCCTATTTACTCGTAATAATACAGGAAAAGGGCCTTGATCCCCGCTCCGCTTCGTTCCTGGAGCAGAGACTGTCCATCGCGATTCAGCGCGGAAACGTTGCGAGCGTGATGGGCACCTTTGCGTCGGGAACCAATCGGGGCGGTTAAAATCGATAGCTTCTTTTAAGGGTTTTGTTTAGGTTTAGGTTTATTTATTTTTGAAGATTTAGTTTGTAATGTAGTCAGTATTATTCTTAAGTAATTACAACTAATAATGCAAGCTGAAGTATCTTTCTAGTAAGAGAGATAAAAAATATACTTACACTTGTAATATTTGTTGTAATTTGTTATGCAAATAGGCTCCATGTCCAAGTAACAAGTTGTAAGCAGTTATCTCAGTCGATTGCAAAAATTTACACATAGTTAAAGCCGTATAATCATCATCATCATCATATCCGCCGAAAGACCACTGCTAAACATAGGCCTGCCACAAATCAAAGCCCTAATCAAAACTAAAATTACAATCGCGTCAATTGTGTTACGAAAGTTAGTCCAAACTATACTCTGTTCAACAACCTTTTGGCAGTAGAAACAGGCGGCAAATAAAAAAAAATAGGTGCGTATAGTTGATCGCTCGGAGGAAATTTGAATTTGATGCCCTTTATCACTGACAATAGTGCATTACGATACAAGTGCGAAAAAAATGAAGTTCTAAACGAGTGGAGATAAATCTCCCTTTAGTCCCTTTAGTCGTGCTTTAAATCGACACGAGTTACGAATTTCGTTTTCGCACCAGTACCTGTTGTACGACGTTTTTCAGTACATAATAATATATGGCCCTCCAAAGATTTCGACGTAAAATGAACCATTTTCGCACTATACAGTATGTATCACCTCGTAGAGCAAAGAAAGAAACCCATTAATTTTTAGATCATACTAAACAACTTTTACTATGGGGCCAAACCCGAATTCACGAAAAAAAATTGGACAGTTCCATACATTTTGATTGCGTGATCATGAACACGTTGTATGGGAGAGTAATTTTTTTTTTCGCGAATTCGAGTTTGGCCCCATAGTAAAAGTTGTTTAGTATGATCTAAATATTAATGGGTTTCTTTCTTTGCTCTACGCGGTGATACATACTGTATAGTGCGTAAAAAGCGCCATCTTTACTCAAAAAGTTGTTACACATTTAACTTCGTAGCACAAAATTATTATGACGTTAAATTTTGTTCTCATTAAAGGCCTTTACTAAACTATGGATAATTTTGTTGCAATCGACCCATCTTGCATTCTGATTTATCTCTGTGATATAATTCCCGAGTGGCTTAGGATTCCAATTGACTGTACGTTGATTTAACGTAATATATAAGTAGTTCGTGTTTTTAGCATTAGAAAAAGATTAAGCAATGGAGCTATGATTTTTTTTTTTATACCACGTCGGTGGCAAACAAGCATACGGCCCGCCTGATGGAAAGCAGTCGCCGTAGCCTATGGGCGCACGCAACCCCAGGGGTGTCACATGCGCGTTGCCGACCCAATAAGAACTTGTACACTCCTCTTTTGAAGAACCCCATACTGTAGTCCAACGGGAAAACCTCGGCAGGGAACTCATTCCACAGACGGACCGTCCGCGGGAGGAAGTTCCTCTGAAACCGCACGGTGCGCGACCATTTAGGTTGCAAGGTGTGAGGATGAGCGCCCAGTCGGTGGCGAGCGGTGCGATGATGAAAAGTGGACGTTGGCATCATGTCGAACAGTTCTTCAGAGCACAACCCATTGTACAGACGATAGAACACACATAAGGAGGCGAAGTCTCTCCTTAGACTTAAGGGTTCAATACCGCCTGTGAGTCTGGCATCGTCGAATATTCGGACAGCTCGTCTCTGAACCGAGTCAAAGGGTGCAAGCTGGTATACAGGTGCTCCTGCCCAGAAGTGACAGCAATACTCCATATGGGGTCTGACTTGCGACTTATATAACAGAAGTCTTTGCCCCGGAGTAAAGTATCCCCTCGCTTTATTGAGCACACCGAGCTTTTTGGATGCCAGCGTAGCTTTTCACTCTAGGTAACATCGGAATTGGACGTCGTTGGAAATGTCGACTCCGAGGATCCCAATACTCCCTGACATGGTAAGAGCTGTGTCTTGGAACTTTGGAGCCACAGTAAATGGTTTTTTTTTAGCGGTAAACGCGCAAACTTGTGTCTTTGTGGGGTTGAACCTGACTAGGTTATCCCGACCCCATAACGAGACTCTAGATAAAGTGTTCTCGATGTCAGACACAAGTTTTCCGCGACTTTCCAGTACCACAGAGCGAGGGATATTAGCACGGCCTGTGTAAAAAGTATCCCCAGTACTGTCATCCGCATAGCAATGGAGGTCGCCGATAGACAACATGTCATTGATATGCAGAAGGAACAGCGTCGGGGATAGCACAGAGCCTTGCGGGACGCCAGCGTTTATGTCCATGCTATCAAAGCAGCTACCGTCTACTACGGCACGAATGCGTCTGCCGGACAAAAAGCTAGCAATCCATCTGCATAATCCCTCGGGCAGTCCATAAGATGGCAACTTCTACAAAAGGCCCCTATGCCAGACCCGATCGAACGCCTTCGCTATATCTAGGCTGACTGCCAAAGCCTTGCCTTGACTCTCAATGGCTGATACCCAGCGGTGAGTGAGGTACACTAGAAGATCACCGGTAGAGCGACCGTGGCGAAAGCCATACTGGCGGTCGCTTATAAGATCGTGTTCTTCTAGGTAACCAAGGAGCTTAGCGTTAACTATACGCTCCATGACCTTAGAGAGAAGGGAGGTGATAGCGATAGGCCTATAATTCGATGGATCCGATCTGTCACCCTTTTTTGGAACAGGGTGCACAAGGGCCGTCTTCCACGAAGATGGAACTTCCCGTTTGATACTGGAAAGAGCGAAGAGACGCGTTAACACAGGACACAACTCAGGAGCACAACGTTTAAGCACCACTGCAGGTATGCCGTCTGGCCCGCTCGACTTGTGAACGTTTAACAACAGCAACTCCCGCCGAACATCTTTCTGGGAGATGCGAATTTCTGGCATGGAGTGTGCGCACCGCGGGATGGTAGGCGGTATAATGCTGCCGTCATCGCTCACAGTCGAGTTCGAGGCAAAAAGAGCACCAAGAAGATCGGCTTTCTCTTTTGCACTATGGACCAGATTACCGTCAGCATTTCGCAGTGGTGGCAGGGACGACCGACAAAAGTTTGGCAAGTAACCAGAAGGCCCTACTCCCGGAAGGGTGGCCTGCAAGTTTCTCGCCAAATCTGCCGACAAAATCAAATTTTGCTCTGGCAACAGCTCTTTTGCAAGACCTCGAGGCAGCATTCAGTCTGCGTTTCGCATCAGAGACGTTCGGATCCTTATCAGTTACGGCCTTGGTCCAAGCCCTGTAAGCCCTGTAATGATGATATTATTATGTATTTTTACTACAAATTCCAATATAAGATCCCTAATAAACTTTTGAAATGCGCGTCTTAAGGGTGTCATGATACTGATGTAGAAACTCAAAGCTCTTTCTGAATGTAAGTTACATTACATCTAAAATGAATCTACCATTCGCTGGCTAAGTTGAGCTTAAACTAAATTCTCAAGAAAACCCAAAATAGCTAAACTTACTATAAGCTTTAGGCAATTAGTTGATTACACAACTATTTGATATTTCTAAAACTTCAGAACTTCAAACCAAGTTCACTGCCGGGGGCTTCTGTTGAATTTGCTTGAAATTTGATACTACTTGGACTCAATTCATGTTTGATATTGCTATCGCAAATTGCTATGACGATTAAAGTACATTATATTTATTTTCTGCATTATGCAGCTTTACCAGTGATTGGTTTTTTGGATTCACCCTTGCGGGATTTCGCGTATAAAAAATTACGGGTGTGGCTATAAAAAAATTAATACTATTATATTACATTATGAACGATAACATGGCAAATTACATGGAAATACGTGTAAATAATTAAAGTTTATTTTTCAAGTTACTACAGGAGACCCACCGGCTGAATCCAAAAAACCGATCACTGAACATTACCGACTCTTGTTTTTGTTTTACATAAATAAATAAATAAATAATAAATAAATATCTTGGGACATCTTACACAAATCAACCTAGTCCCACGGTAAGCTCAATTAAGGCTTGTGTTGTGGGTACCAGGCGACGATATATATAATAGATAGATACGTATAGATATTTAGATACATACACAGCCATGACCAAGGAACAAACATTTGTGATAAATAAATACACAAAGAATGCCCTCGCCGGGATTCGAACCCGGAACCTCCAGCTTCGTAGGCAGGGTCACTACCAACTAGGCTACAGAGGCTGACATATTCTTCTAGTTATTTTTGGTATTTTTGTTTTTTTAAACGGTTTTTATTAACTTCACCGCGTATCAACTGTCGTCGATGCTTCAAATCTTGTGATCGATTTTTCGACCACTTCTACTGCACCAAAATTAATGAAATTTGGAACTCTTATCAAGTTCCCATGACAATGCAATATTATAATATTTGCATCCTTGTATCCTCAAAACCTGATGCTGCAGACGTACTGCTTGCCTTAACCGAGTGTGCACGTGAAAATGAATGTATAGCATGTTTGGCATAATCAAATACTAACAGCCTGATCGTGACTTCCAACTCCTCACTCCTGATGCTGCAGTACTGCCTACAATAACAGCAAGGTTTATCTTTTATCGATATCTTGATTTTAAAGAAGTTCTTTAGATATTACTTAAGTAAAAACATGTGAATTTAATACTAACGTCCAACTCCTCAAATCTGATATACTCCAGTGTTACTGCCTGCCACAACCGCTAGGTTTAGCGTTATGCAGATTTTGAAGTACTGCTTTAGATATTTGGTAGAAACATATGGATTTCATTATCATCATCATCATCATCATGTCAGCAGAAAGACGTTTACTGGTGAATATAGGCCTCCCCCAAAGATTGCCACAAGGACCGGCCCTGCGCTACCTGCATCCAGCGACCTTCACCAGGTCATGAGTCCACCTTGTAGTGGGCCTACCCACGCTGCGCCTTCCGGTACGTGACCGCCACTCGAGAACCTTACCGCCCCAACGGCCATCGGTTCCACGCGCAACGAGCCCCGCCCACTGCCACTTCCGTTTAGCGATTCGAAGAGCTATATCGGTTACTTTGATTCTGCTGCGGATGGTCTCATTTCTAATCCGATATCGCAGAGAGACTCCTAGCATAGCCCTCTCCATTGCCCTTTGGGTGACATTGAGCCTTCTTATGAGGCCTGCAGCCCTCCAGCTGATATAGTGACACCGTGAATGGATCGCGTAGGGTGAGCCGTCGGGCCTGCGGCCCTTCAGCTGATATAGTGACAGCGTGAGTGGATCGCGTAGGGTGAGCCGTCGGGCCTGCGGCCCTCCAGCTGATATAGTGACAGCGTGAGTGGATCGCGTAGGGTGAGCCGTCGGGCCTGCGACCCTCCAGCTGATATAGTGACAGCGTGAGTGGTTCGCGTAGGGCGAGCCGTCGGGCCTGCGGCCCTCCAGCTGATAGACTGACAGCGTGAGTTAATCGCGTAGGGCGAGCTAGACTGCTAGACTGACCGCGTGAATGGTTCGCTTAGAGTGAGCCGTCGGGCCTGCGGCCCTCCAGCTGATAGAGTAACAGCGTCAGTAGATCGCGCAGGGCACGCCGTCGGGCCTGCGGCCCTCCACATGATAGAGTGACAGCGTAAGTGGTTCGCGTAGGGCGAGCCGTCGGGCCTGCGGCCCTCCAGCTGATAGAGTGACAGCGTCAGTAGATCGCGTAGGACAAACCGTCGGGCCTGTGGCCCTCCAGCTGATAGAGTGACAGTGTGAGTGGTTCGCGTAAGGCGAGCCGTCGGGCCTGCGGCCCTCCGGCTGATAGACTCACAGCGTGAGTGGTTCGCGTAGGGCGAGCCGTCGGGCCTGCGGCCCTCCAGCTGATAGAGTGACAGCGTGAGTGGTTCGCGTAGGGCGAGCCGTCGGGCCTGCGGCCCTCCAGCTGATAGAGTGCCAGCATGAGTGGTTCGCGTAGCGCGAGCCATCGGGCCTGCGCCCTTCCAGCTGATAGAGTGACAGCGTGAGTGGATCGCGCAGGGCGAGCCGTCGGGCCTGCGGCCCTCCAGCTGATAGACTCACAGCGTGATGACTCGCGTAGGACGTGCCGTTGGACCTGCAGTCATCAGGTTGATAAGACTGAGAGTATGAGTATATCCCTTGGGTTCGCGTAGGGCGGGCCGTCGGGCTTGCGGCCGTCCGGTTGATAGACAGAGAGTGTGAGTCCCTCCGGTTCACGTAGTCCGTGCCATAGTGCCGTCAAGCCTATGGCTCTCCGGTTGATAGACTGCATGGATTGACCCTTTGGGCCCTCGGTTCGCGTCGGACTTTCCGTCAGACCTGCGGTCCTCCGGTTGGTCGACTGACAGTATGAGTTTATATTTCATAGTCTCGAAATTCGACGTGTTCAATATAAAAATTAAACCTTTACTTTCTCAATAAACCAAATTGATTGATATATTCCTTATTGTCATTGTTCCGATCTCTGTTATCTAAGGTATTGTATGAATAACACGTCCATTTGAGACACTTCGGGCATTCAAGCTGACATTTTTTTAGTGTCGGATTTCTAAAAATATCTATTCGGCAGGGATTCCCCTCTCGTTACACATTAAATAATGTCCATTCCGTTTACATATGTGTCGTGATTTAAGCGCGAGAGTTAAACGCTAGCATGCATAATTGTATTGCATATTTCAAAAACCTCTTTGATCTAGAATAAGTAGATATAGTATCGGAAATTAACTTTACAATTGCACTAAAAACTTGAAAATAAAATAAGTAAAAAAAGTTTTAATTTAAACGGTTTTTATTGCACCAAAAACTAGAAAATAAAAATTAGTTGTAACTAACCGTAGATGCTACTTTCTGTAGATTAGTCAGGTGAAACTATTATCACTGTAGTCTTCCCAAGTTGGATGCTGAAAGCCACGTTTAGCCTCTATGTCAGTGGATTAAGCGTTACTTAATCGGAAACTTTTACCAAACTAAAATAAAAACGTGGGGCGTTATTATAAAGAAACATACAAGTTCAAAATATGAAATTGTAGCTTTAATTTTGCAATTAATCATCCTTCTGTTCCAACACTTCTACAGAGGTAAATAGCTTTTATCAAAGCCAGAACAAAACTTATTACACTATTGCTGTCTTGATTTCTATGTTTGTTCTTAAATAACTATAGTAACTTCATCACAATTGCGTACGCCCCACGTTTTTATTTCAGTTTGGTAAAAGTTTCCGATTAAGTAACGCTTAATCCACTGACATAGAGGCTAAACGTGGCTTTCAGCATCCAACTTGGGAAGACTACAGTGATAATAGTTTCACCTGACTAATCTACAGAAAGTAGCATCTACGGTTAGTTACAACTAATTTTTATTTTCTAGTTTTTGGTGCAATAAAAACCGTTTAAATTAAAACTTTTTTTACTTATTTTATTTAATTTTAGCTCGGTTGCCCTGAAAACCAGCGTCGTGGCATCTCACATGATACATACTGAGTGTAATGTAATTTGTATATATTGTTCTGTACTGTATGGATCCAAATAAACCATTGTAATTTTTATTATTAATGGAGGAGGATATTGGTATTCTAATTTTGAAGCGCCTACTATTGAAGCGATGGTGGCTCAGTGGTTTAGACGTTTGAAATTCAATCCGGAGGCCGTGGGTTCCAATCCTGGCTCGTACCAATGAGTTTTTACGAAACTTATGTCTACAAAATATCAGATGATATTTAGTAACCGTTATAATGGCGGGACCAGATCCTGAATTCGATCGATTCATATTGCATTATTTAGTACTGAATTTGTACTATTTGGTACCTGTTGTAAAAAAAATTGTACCTCTTCTATTTCAAAGTTATATTCAATCAGTCTGGTCCCGCCATTATAACGTTATAATGGCGGAACCAGTCCTGAATTCTGTCCATATTCTGTCGATTAATATTGCATTATTTAGTACCTAATTTGTACTATTTGGTACCTCTTGTAAAAAAATTTGTACCTCCTCCATTTCAAAATTATACTTCAAACAGTCTGGTCCCGCCATTATAACGTTATAATGGCGGAACCAGGTCCTGAATTCGATCGATTCATATTGCATTATTTAGTACTGAATTTGTACTATTTGGTACCTGTTGAAAAAAAAATTGTACCTCTTCCATTTCAAAATTATACTTTAAATAGTCTGGTCCCGCCATTATAACGTTATAATGGCGGAACCAGGTCCTAAATTCTGTCCATATTTTGTCGATTCATATTGCATTGTTTAGTACCGAATTTGTACTATTTGGTACCTCTTGTAAAAAAAATTGTACCTCTTTCATTTCAAAATTATATTTGAAATAGTCTGGTTTCGCCAGACCATTTGAACCATACTTTTTTGTAATAATTTTGAAATGGAAGAGGTACTAATTTTTTACAAGAGGTACCAAATAGTATAAATTTGGTACTAAATAATGCAATATGAATCATCATAATATGGACAGAATTCAGGACCTGGTTCCGCCATTATAACGTTATAATGGCGGGACCAGACTATTTGATGTATAATTTTGAAATGGAAGAGGTACAATTTTTTTTACAACAGGTACCAAATAGTACAAATTCAGTACTAAATAATGCAATATGAATCGATCGAATTCAAGACCTGGTTCCGCCATTATAACGTTATAATGGCGGGACCAGACTGTTTGAAGTATAATTTTGAAACGGAGGAGGTACTAATTTTTTTACAAGAGGTACCAAATAGTACAAATTCGGTACTAAATAATGCAATATGAATCGACAGAATATGGCCAGAATTCAGGACTGGTTTCGCCATTATAACGTTATAATGGCGGGACCAGACTGATTGAATATAACTTTGAAATAGAAGAGGTACAATTTTTTTTACAACAGGTACCAAATAGTACAAATTCCCTAAATAATGCAATATAAATTGATTGAATTCAGGATGTGGTCCCGCCATTATAACGGTTACGATATTTACATGAGAGGAGGCCTGTGTCCAGCGTTGGGACATTTATTCTGCACATAAGCAGATTAAGTAGACTAGGTCAAAGCATGTTATTAGTTTTTAAGTATTTAATTGAAATAAACAATAAAAAATTTTTTTTTTTATATAGTCTAAAATATTATTATATTATGTTATTAAATATTACTATGGGACCAAAATTTTATATTACTAAGTAACTATTAATTAGGAAAAACTTTTTTTATATTGATGAAATAAAACTGTGAAAACGGATAAACTCGCGTATATTAACTAATTTTAACTTCATTCCGACGTTTCGAACACTTTACAGGGTTCGTGGTCTGCGGATGACTGACAATGGAGGAAATTTGATAGATCTACCTCCATCAAAATAAGAAAGATAAGTACAAAACTACCCACCAAAGAAAAATTACTAAACCACAGACAATAAATTTTAAGGGTGGATGTACATACAAAATTTGTAAATTAAGCTAGTTACTCATTACAAATATTTTCAGAATGAAGACAAGAGACAAAATAAATAATCTACGCCGGTTCTATCCCTACGCCACTGCCTGAGAAGTATTTCCTTCCTTTGTATGATTGTATTGTTAGGAAGGTATCCCAAAATTGGGACCGGCAAGAAACTCAGCGGGACAACTCTTTTCAAAAAACATTTGTAGTACATCTTAAGATCATCATGCATTAAACCGAAACATACAATTTTGATTAATAAGAGCTAGTTCGCACGAGCGTTTTTTTAGCGGCCGTTAAAAAAACGTTCAAATGAAACAAATGCAAAACCTTACATTCATTCACACGATGGCGGTTTTATACCGCGGCGCTTTTTTATCGAGCACTGTTTGATTTTCGACGTTGGGCGTTGGACGTTAAATCGAATTGAGCATAATGGGCCGCCAACGTCAGGTTATAACGCGACGCTTTTTAAGCGTTCGTGCGAACTATCTCTAAGGAAATTTAAAAAAAATTTGAAAAAAAAAATTGCCAGTACTAAAGGGGTAATGGTTTTATATTGCTTTACGTGGCAAGTATTTGCTTTGTATTGAAAACAACAATAATATTCGATGTGCATAATTTGGAGCTATTCTTGCCATTCGGTGCTCGGCGAG
>JALPQI010006883.1:0-53621 GCA_025490895.1 Thaumatotibia leucotreta
CTAACAATAACTTAATTATAGTTGCTCGCTTGGAAGCCTTAAAATTATAAAACTTACCAGTTTTCAATGTTGATATTGCTTAACGATTTCGACAAGACGCAAGACTGCATCGCAGCCTGTAAATCAACCAACGAGCAGGCTTGTCTCGCACGAGTAATCAAACTATGCTGCAGCATACTCTGGCAACATTTCTGCTCATCGTTTATTCTTATTTCCGGTACTTTATCACTTTTATCAGATTTTTCATTTTGACATTTGCAAGTTTTCCTATTTTCAGCAGTAGAATTTTCACTTGGTTTCAAATCTTGATTAAGGGATCTGTGAATATTAGGGTCAGATGCGTAGTTCTGTTTGTATTTATCTATAAACTGTACAGTTTTGCGATTCCTCATAGCTGACAGATGGTATTGACCCCTTCGGAAAGCCGCTGAAGACATGTTGGGCGATCTGTTAGGTGATGAATAGGCTGATGCGGATTCGACAGGCTTTTTGATTGCATCTTTTATTTCGTATTCCGTAGCTATTGCTTCGAATACCTATAAAAATCGTAAAGTGATAAACTTGATATCTAGGCAGTTTCCTTATAATCAAACAATGAACAACAACAATTCATGATGCAGTGTAGGGACACTTGACTAGAGAGTGGTTTGGCATTGGCAGCCATTCGCTAATGCAACCTATCATTATCGCTCCCGTATATTTATAAGCAGTTTACAGCAAAAATGATAGTATATTGAAAGTAGTAGAGAGTAGCAAAGATAAAGCGTATGTACCTGTTCAGCTACCAAATTCCTAGCATACGGAGAATCCTTAGGTGGTAATGCTTCTCTGCATAAAGCACATCGCTCCAACCTCTTCCAGCATGCTGTAATACAATAAAAAATAAACTGCAACACATAAAAATATATGTACGTATCAAAAATAATTGGGAATCGTACTCCAAAGATGCACCAGGCCTACTACCGCGAAAATCGCAATTAATTTATTTCTAGGATTTTTCTGTCAATCCAACGAAAGCGTCAGTAGAGTAAGAGAGACAAATTCTCGATGTTTGCAGATTCCGAAGTTTGCGTTAAGGCCGTAGGATATAATTGTCATTCTTTGAGTATACATACTGAGAGCAAATGGGGTGACAGTCTAGATCTGACAAATTGGCTAGTCATATTTTTCATCATCATAATCATCATTTCAGCCATTTATCGCCCACTGCTGAGCATAGGCCTCTCTTCTTACTAGAAGAGACGCCTATGCTATGGCCTATGCTATATTGCTATGGCGTACTCGCCATCATAGATCATAGATCATCATAGATCTCTGTCCTGAGCCAATGTAACCCAGAAGTGTCCCGCAACCCGCAATCTTACAAATGTCGTCGACCCAACGAGCCAACGGACGCCCAGGGGCTCTTTCGTCCGAAATAGGCCACCAGTCCGTGAGAACTTTAGTACACCTGCCATCACTCTGCCTGGCAACATGTCCTGCCCAGTTCCATTTGAGTTTAGTAACGGTATCTCCTACGTCTCGTCATATTTTTATTCGCATAAAATTACGGCAAACAGCGTTACACTTATTGGTGGTAGAGCATGTTTTATGCAAGACTTCCTCTACCTAATCTTTTGTAATACCAACCTTCACAATATAAGTGAGATCTCGCGCAGTTTAAGGCTTTAGTAGCTGTAGCTGCGCAGACGCAACAGGAAAGCGCTTTCACCACACCCGCCAGCGCACGCCGGGACTTCTCCCCGCGAGAACCTCCACCGCAACTCCACAGGAGCTGCAACAATTTTTTTATGTGGAACCAGTTATGCAGAGAATTGTGTTAGATATAAGTTTGTTAGATTAAGTTGTATGCTGTAATAATAGGGTAATTTGCAGAAAAAGTGTACCTTTTAAAGTCACGAAAATAAGTATGTAAATTGAGATTTCTCAGTTTAGTTACTCCCTGGATACTAAAGGTATGAAAAATTCTGTAACAAATGTGTGATTTTTTTATCAGTTTCGTTACATTTCGTTTCATACATTTAGTATGGGAGTAACTAAACTGAGTAATTAAAAGGTACACTTTTTCTGCAAATGACCCAATAATGTATAAATAATGGTATTTTCTAATTTTCATAAGGCCCATGGTCGTACCTGTAGTATGTACTTATAAAATTTTTACTTTTTGTTACATCTCTTATTTATTAATAAATTCAGTTCCCCCCTTAATAAAAGTGCTTATAAAATTGCTAATCAATTAATATGGCAAATCTTGGATATTACTCTTGTATAGCTTGGCCATACTTACACAATAACATACTCAGGATGCTATTGAGGTTGCCAAAACATTGCAGCGCTTCTGACATGTTTGCTGAAGCCAGTACTGATGACTTTTTTGCCATCCGCCGCAAAAGGATAGCGTCATTGTCATTACTGAGCAGAGTAAGAGGCAGCAGCAATAACATGCTGAAATGTATAGCTGAGCGACTAGACTGCTCGCTGACCAAGTATTGGGTAAATTATGATAGAATTAATTGTTTGAATATACATATAGACAATAATGTAGTTAATTATGTATAGTTGTCATGTTAAAAGTTAAGTAACGGTTAGCACGTAAGGTTTAGCTGTTAGTGTTGACTGTATAAATAAATAAACAATAAACAATAAACAATAAACAATAAATGTGGTCATAGGAAGGGGCAATTAGGACCCTTTTATAATTAATTACTAACCCCTAGGACTCGTAAGTTTTGCGTAGTTGTGCGTAATGTAGTTTTAAATAGTGTAATGCCATTCTTAAGTAGTTTACAGTCACCAGTAATCTTACGTATTCCTCACTATTGAGTTTTGTCATATATTTTGGGGTATTACCGTGTCAGATACAGGGTGGAACAGAACGACGATCTTTCCCGCTACCGACCGAGTCTACCAACTATTACGATAAACTTTCAGTATGGAACCAACATCGAAAACGTACATGGAAAATTGACTTTTCCATACTATTGCGCTCGAACTAATCAGTCAGTTTGTATGAGTCGTTAATTTTTTTTAAAGATATTTCGATGTTGGTCCCATACTGAAAATTCATCGTAATGGTTGGTAGACTCGGTCGGTAGCGGGAAAGATCGTCGTTGCGTTCCACCCTGTATTATTGCTGGTAACTGCATTAATTAATAAGCAAACTATACACATACCTAATTACCTATATTTTTATCAGATAAATAAGCTCAATGAGATGATGATTATGTTTGTGTGCTCGGGTCACTACTACTTTTTATAATTTCATATCACTTTATACTGGTGATTGATGTATGTACTTTCATCATCATCATCAGCCAATTGACGTCCACTGCTGGACATAGGCCTCCCCCGGAGAGTTCTTTATTATACATATATTTAACAGAAACGCACCTCTGGATCATCTTTTGGATCAACTCCACAATTCCATACGAGCAGTGACACGCCGTGACCCGCACCGTCTCCTCTGATCAATCCTGCTACTTGCCCAACCTAAAAAGAACAAGAATTAACTTTCTTTATACTGCTATATGCTGGCTATACTGAGAATACGCGTATATAGCGTATTCTCAGTATAGCCCAACAGCCAAATAGACCTCACATACACGAATAAGTAAAAATGTCAAAGTGGCTATAACTGTGCAAGCCTAAAGCTATAAGGTACATACTTATATATTATTTGATTTAAATGTACACTTCATGAAATAATGATATTATATGTAACTTTTCAATAATGTCATGTCTCTATATTATGTCTCTTGACTCTTTTGTTCTTAATAAACAATTAATAATTTTGATCATCTACAGTTTTATGCGTTCTTGCCATGCTTCACTGTGATTAGTGCATTTGGTCTGCTTGGCAGAATTGACGAAGTCACTGAGCTTTTGTACCTTCTTTTTAATCATCAGTTAGTATTTACTTATTTAATGTTTATTGCACAGAATACTACTAATAATACTATAAAACGTTATTTACCAATAAACTGTATGTAATCTATAGGGAAGGGACACATTATGTTGTATTATTTTATTAACATGGCTGACTGAATCAAATCTTATCAAACGATATAAAATCCATCTTACCGGCATGCCTAGTAAATCTTTTCCATCGGCTTGAAGCAAGCAGTCTCCGGTCTTCAACCCCGCCAAGTCGGCCCTAGCTCCAGGCGTTACTTCACGAACCTAAAAAATAAGAAGGTAAATTGAACTGCACGCCTAGCCAATTGATAAACGACAAGTAATAACTCGCTCCAATATGCGAGCGAGATAGAATGCATTACGTATCGAATAAAACCTAACATATCCTTTCTATCCATCACGCTCGCGCGGAATTGGTACAAGTGAGATGAATAGAAAGCTAACGTAAAGTTAAACGTTAAATCCAAACTGTACTACGAACAAATAAAACATAGAAGCCGCACGCTATACTAAATTGCCTTTCAAAAACGGTCCTGTATTTTAGTTGACAAGTGTCACCACCTCTTCAATTCATCACGTCAATGAATTTCAAAATCAACCTATAAAAACTTAAGCCGCCATTTATAATTACTTGTGATTGGTTCATCAAAGTTTTGATTGGCTACATTCTATAAACATTTGTCAAAGATGTTGCGCCGAAATATGCGCGGTGTTAAGAAAAGCGCTATGTCCTGCCCATCTTGGTACAATTGAACAATTACTTTTGGGGGCATTTTCGAGCTGGTGTTAGACGTCCATGTTATATATGGTCGCAGAAACTGTACCATAAGCTGGCACATGACATGGAGGCCATCGCGCTCGCTCCAATATGGCAGTGCAAGCGCGATAGAATGTATTGTCAGCCTCCGTAGCCTAGTTGATAGTATTTAACCCTGCCTACGAAGCGGGTTCGAGTCCCGGCGAGGGCAATATTTGTGCATTTATTTATCACAAATATTTGTTCCTTGGTCATGGCTGTCTATGTATTTAAGTATCTATATGTATCTATCTATTATATATATCGTCGCTTGGTAAGTTTGGTACCTATATTACAAGCCTAAGGGTCTCACCAAACCAATCGACGCGGAGTCGGCTTTCGCCGAGCGTTTTACACCACACTATTCGCATTTAGCCGATCGACCGTCTCCGCGGTTGAACACCTGCGTTAAGCAGTCTCACCCTCCTTACGGCCGTAGAAACGCTCGATCGGCTGCGATTTGCTACCGCAACAGTTGTAAAGCGGCGGTCGGCTCTCCCGTGCTCCGTCCTGCCGTCGAGACATCAGACAGCACGCGTACAGCCGCCGAGTCCGACGAACAGATAGATAGGACAGCGGGTGATCGGCAATCGTAAATCTCATTTTTGGAGACTAGTTGTTAGTAACTAGTTTGAAATTGAACAGACGTGTATGATTACGACAGTATTACTTCGTGTTGTCAGATCTATTGCAGATTTTAATGTGGGTAATAATTCAAATGAATAAATACAAACGCATTAGTCAGCCAGCTCTGACCGATTCTTATCGTAGGTACTCGGCCGTGATCGGAGCCGTTCAACTCTTTCCGGCACCGTACGGCGGTATTAGGAGATTTAGGAATGCGAACGTGTGCGTTAGGCTGCAAACGGGGTCGTACGAATGCGAACACCTTTACGGCAAAACGCCGTTTTCCCGTCGAAAGACGTCGTTTCGCGTGTGCCGAGCCGATTTACGATGTCCTCGCTCTTATTGCGTTGACATAAAGCTTTTTCCGTACGCGATTAGCCGAAACGGCGTCGACTAGTTTGGTGAGACCCTTAATGAGCTTACCGTGGGACCAAGTCGATTTGTGTAAGATAAGATATATAAGATAAGAACTAAACGTATTCTTTACTGTCCAACCATGTGGTACGATACGGCTACCGAAATTACGAGGCTTTTAATTCAAGTACCTAATTATGTAATTTTATTATATTTTAAAACGATACCAAAAGGTTGGAATTATTCCTGTATTATTTTTCAAGCCCATTGTAAGCTGATTGACAACCATTAAACTCAATGATTAAACTTTATTATTATTATTCATAAAAACGCTTGAAAAAACCAAAACTGCCTTTCCTATTTCTTAAAAACCCTTACGTATCTTTAACGTAAACTATATTTTGTAGTTAAGCTACGGCGATTGCTTAAAAAGTTAACTTATATTTTAAAATTATAATAAAGAAATATTGGTCTTACCCAAGGATACGGGTCCCATAAAGTTCTTGTTAAACGAAAACCGAGTCCTTCGCCTTCGTCTTCCGGCAAATTCAACTGCAATCCATACGTACTTATTAAAAAAGTTCACATTTAATTATGTAACCTTACAAACTACATAGGTACAGTCAAAGGCAAATTAAGGTAACTGCAAAATGTTCAAAAGTACTTATGTCCCAGTGCACCTTGATTCTGTGTAATAGGAACATCGTAACATATTTATAAAAGGAATATTTCGAGACATGATTTTGCGCTTTTTTATTCATATTTATTCTCAAAACTGTACAATTTGTATTAAATCTAACGAATGTACCAACTTAACCTAACCTATATCTAAGATTGGCCCTTGTAGTATTGTATTGGATGCTGGCGGCATTTCCTCCCTGTATCGCAATACTGATGCGTTGTTCGAGGAATTCGCCAGCTCTTCGATCTTTAATTACGCACATACAAATCCCACCCTTCTAGACACAACTCACGATTAATAGCACCTCCCTCTCGATTAAAACTACACTCATCTGGTCCTTTAAAAATATCAATAAAATTGTATAATAAATTACCTGAAAAAATTAAAAAAGAAGAGAAATTTCATATTTTTGTTAATAAATTAAAGAAGCTACTAGTAACTAAAACATACTATTCTGTGAATGAATACTTAAATGACCAACTGTTAGAGTGATTACCCTGTGAAAAAACAGAAATTGAATTAGTATAAGTTACTTTTAAGAGTTGCCAATATTTCCATGCCCTTACGGGGCTCATGTATGATACTTTTATTTTGTAAGATCCTATGTACTACATGAAAGAAATAAATTACTTGATTACTTACGTCAACCAGACGTTTCGCGATCTCGGCAAACAATTTGCGTGCGCTTTTGAACTTGACTGTACTTATAATCTGTATATTTTGTATTACATTCTTAAATTACTACCTCGTGAGTGGCAGTATAGTTTGACAAACTTAACTTTTCAATTTAAAAAGTGGTTAATTTATTAAACGTTTGTTTCTTTGATAACCCATAGATAATTTGAATCGTAGGATTCGTAGGTATGCCTTTTTGTTTGCAATATTTGCAAGACTACATACATACTATACATATTCTAGTCGTAAAATTCCTCTATGATAAACAGGACTTAACCCTAAACATGCATAGTGATATATATATGCATCATGTACTTTCAACCCTATTGACAACGGGTCTCCCTCGAGATCCCTAACATCATTTGTCCTAAAATCACTTGCCCGAACTGTTTTGCACTAATGGGCATTAGCCCTATCGATCAGTTGCAATAACACTCATTTTCCATAATGTAATGATTGTCCTAAAACTCACTTGCCCAAATAATTTTTTACCATAACTGTTAAAAACCCTAATGTTATTTTCCATATTCTTCGAAATCCCTAATAACGTTTCACCTCATGTCATTTAGCCTAAATGTTGTTGTCCTAAGAGACTGAAGCCCTAGCGATCAATAGCCATACCTAACGATATTTAATCATAATGTCGGTAATGGTTACACAATTTTTTTTTTTAAATTTTAGAGAGATATTGGCTTCTAAATAAAATTTGGGGGTGCCTGTCGTGTCGCATAACGTCGATTATCCTAAAATTTTTTGGCCGAGAATGTATGGCATAATGTTACATGGCATACTACTTGTTTAGCCTACTTAATTTTGCGCATACACGTTTAAAATACCTACACCATATTTATTCTAATATTGATTACTCGAATATCGAATGACCTAAAGCATAATAATCCTAATGTTCATTGTAATAAATATTGTTTTCCCTACTACTCCAACTGTCAATTTTCACTGCGCCTACTTTGCACAACATGCAAAACATTTGAACAACAGGGTGAATGGTAAAAAAAATGTTCAAGTAATAAACCAGGGTAAAACCGACGTGGATTGGTTAGGTTTCGAAACTAGGGCGGAGTGAATGGCGTAGTCTTTAAATACTTAAGTATTTTTAATCAATTGTTTACACATCCTCATACTTACAAAGCCAAAAAAAGGGGGGACGGGGGGGCGAAGCCCCCCACTAGGGGGGCTCGGGTGGCGAAGCCCCCCGCATTAAAAAAGAAGTAATCTGAACATCCCCTACCTTAACCTGGATAGGTTCGTTAGGTACCTTTTATCCCTTAGAGCGGAAATAGAAGCCCCGCGCAGCGGGGCTTCGTCGACCGGTTCCCAGGTCAAAATTGCTCACTTAAATTCTTTGGACAACAGGGCGAATTATTTAGTAATAGTTAAGTATAAGGAATAAAAAAATATTTTTAAAGCTAGTTAAAGGTAGGTAATCACTATTAGTACATTAAATAGTAGGAACATCACCATTACGCACAATAATTTTTCGATACATATACATTAGACACGAAAATCATTAGGACAAACAATATTTAGGAACAACCAAGTTAGGATTAACAATTTCGGCATAGCAAAAATATGCGCAACAATGTTTATGCCATTCATTTTTCGGTGTAAAATTGTTATGCGACAAATTTTTCGAAATAAAAACATTATGCCACCCGATATAGACCCGTCCTCTATACGATAGCATAAAAAAATACGTGTTATAATGACACCACCCCCATCAAAAAATTTCCCGCACCCCCTTTGCTATACTCTGACCCGTCAGGTCAGCAGCTTACAGATATAGGATAAACTGCAATAGGCCATACAGAGTTAGGAAATACGATTATTAGGATTATCGATCATTAGGCTTACTGACAATTATGATACATGACTATTATTGCATATAACGTTAGGATGAATAATTAATATGGAAAATGATAATTAGGATATAACGCATTAGGGAAAACAAAAATCATCCATACGATATTAGGAAAATTAAAAAATATGGCATATGAGCGTTAGGACAAATGATCATTCGGACATAAAACGTTAGTGAATGTAAAAATAGGTCAAAAAACGTTAGGGATCCAGATATAGATCCCTTAAGTTAAGATTATCCTGGCGTTTTTGGTATTAAAATATAAGTAATAACTGATGATCGTGAAAGTTTAAATCAATGTATTTCTGAATGAAACGGGTAAAACTAAAAACTAAACTAAGTATTATTAATAATAACTATTTATAACACAATCTCGATTACAATAGTTATATCGTATACGTTTAAAAAATATATTCACAAGCTGATAACGATTTATTATTAATAAATATTAATGCGTTTTCCGCGTTTGACGACTCCGCCCTAATCAAAACGTGATGATCTTACGTAATGATTTACTTTATTTCAAGGTATTATGGTTTATTTTTAACACTTAAAATACTCACCACAACCAGTCTAACGCCTTCGCAGTCCTCACTTCCGCTTCCGCTTGGGACGTCCGCCATCCTTCAGGTAGCGGACTAGCGTGTAAAATTTAAATTTGAGTTATATTTTATTAATTGTCAAAACTGAGTGGAATATATTATAAGTATTGAACAATGATCAGAGACATCAGAGTACCTCAACTTTACCTATCCTACTAATAATATCAGGGATCGGACACCGGTTTTTTCTCCATACAAAAGAACTTTGGTTCTAATTTTGTTCTTTGATATATAAGTTCTTCGTTAAAGAGTAATTTTAAAATATAATTTTGTTAATTACGTAGACGTACCTACATAAAATGTTAAGTACTATCACTTATAGCAATATTTTTTTAATATTGGGCTATTTCGAGGTTTTTCTGAATATTTTCTCTATAATATACAAATCAACACATTTGACAGCCTCTGTGTAGCTGGTAGTAATCCTCCATGCAAAGCCAAAGGTTTGGGATTCGAATCCCGGAGAGGGCAGCTCTTTACGCAATACTATGACAGTAGTATTACTTAATCATGATAATAATTAAGTAATAAATATTTAAATTAGAAATCCTTAAATATACTAATTTTTCAATAATCATAGATAAATAAAGACAATACATGTAACAATAAATTATGAAAACAACAAAATGAACTTACAATGAAAAATCAAGCAATGCAATTTTTCCTAAGGAGCCAAAAACAAACAAAAACAAGCACGGCCGTTGTATTAGAGGATAAAAACAAAACAAACTAATCGGTTAGCTCAACATTGAACGAGCTTTAAGATTCACGAGTACGATCAAACTGTTGTTGATAAAAAAAGTTTATCATGACATGCTAGTGCTGAGCCACATTATCGACATCGGCCAGTACTACTACCTACTAACTTATTGACGAAACCTGACGTCGCATGACACGCATGATAGGTATTAGTCTTATTGAAACTTTAAGTCTAAAATCCAACTCACACTTTTACTTTTCGTCAGCCTGCGTAGCCCAGTTGGTAGTGACCTTGCCTACGAAGCTGGAGGTTCCGGGTTCGAATCCCGGCGAGGGCATTATTTGTGTATTAATTTATCACAAATATTTGTTTCTTGGTCATGGCTATGTATTTAAGTATCTTTATGTATGTTCAGCAGTGGACGTCTGTCGGCTGATATGATGATGATGATGATGATGATGATGATGTATCTATCTTTTATATACCACAAATGAATATCTTATATCATAAATCTTAGCTACGGATAAACTCGACGTGTGTCGCATCACATCTCTACAATCAAACCAGTTATCCTTACCTCACGGTCGCCAGTTGACCTACGATACTATGTAGGTTACGGGACCTTTCACTATCCATTGATGAGGCAAGATATGTCTGTCGCATATGCACCTGTTTAATGTGAGCAGCCATATTGCTGAATATAATACTTCATCATTATACTTAAGTTAAATTGCGGGTGACAAAAAATACACAATTTATTCATTATATTTCATGCGAACATGATGTGAACATCAACTCACTTATATGAGACATATATTTGAGTTAAAATAAATTTCGTGGTGTAATTTGTATGATAATAGGAAGATGTATGTCGATAGATAGTACGGTAAATTATAATATACGTATACATTTGTGACATTGATGGCTAGAGATAAATAAAAATATGTCTAGTTTAAGTGTATACGTTTAATAATGAATTAATAATTAACAAAAATACGCATAGTTAATAGGCGAGGCCTACGTCCAGCAGTGGACTATACTATCATAGGCTCATATCATGATGATGATGATTAATGAACAAAAATAATAGTAATCCTAGGGGAGCAGGAAGCTTGAAAAAAAATCATAGATGCTAACGTTTACTGACACTGCCACTACACAGTAAGGATACGCCACAAAATACATTTCTTAACCAATGATTTTGAAATATCCTTATTTGCTTACTAAGTTTTTGCAAAAAGCAGTTCGTCATAACTTTCCCAAAAAGGCATGAGTCGTTTTTATCAATATATTAGTTGCGTTTTTATCAATATATAAGTATTGAATTTACATATTTTTATTACTTTGGAGTTCCGCTAAGAAATGTATAACGAAGCCACCGTTGTGCGCTAGGTTGCCCCTTTTCAACTCGATCTATTGTTTATTAAAATACTCTATTGTTCATTAAAATATGTCCCTTTTTGACACTAACTATTTACTCAAAAACATGTGTCCGGTATACGTGTAACAGTTAGTAGTTACTCACTCGACATTTAAGCGCTTAGGCACTGGTCTCACCGCGAGCTACTAAGCTATGAACTATCGGCTATAAACACAAACAAAAGATACGCACTCCCGTGTAAAAAAAAAAGAGACACGGCGATACTCGCCCGGCGGTGATAGCTGATAGCTGAGCGAGTATCGCCGTGTCTCTTTTATTTACACGGGAGTGCGTATCTTTTGTTCGTGTTTATAGCCGATAATTCATAGCTTAGTAGCTCGCGGTGAGATCAGTGCCTTAAGCCGGAGGTTGCACATTTCTTTAACTTGTCATTCAAACAAGCTATGAAATCTGCAACTTTTTGCAGATATACTTAATCAGCAAAATTGTGTTTAAGCTCTATTTCCAATCAGCAGCATTTCCAAATTACTTGTTTCAGTATCCAAGATTTTTTTTCACATACGAGTTTATAATAGTTAAGAAATAATTTGTGTTTTTTGACTCACTTTCTGGACGATTTATTGTGTTATTTACCTGACAGCATTTCTCGTTTTCCACGAATGTTATTTTTTACTGGCTTGATTTGTAGAAAACGGTTCTGCTACATGTCATTTTGGTAGAAATTTAAATTTTGTAATGGCAGCATTTTTGAGATGTCATTTTGAATGTCAATTTACGTCATTCAATAATATAATTACAATATAATTTTATGACAAATGAAAGTATCGCAAGCTAAGCGCATAAATAGCGGGCTTAATTATTAAGGACAAATAACGAATCTTTATGTGTATTTAAGCGCTAAAAACATGGCGAAGTTACTTGTGTGTCGTTCATGTTTAATGACAGACGTGAAACTGTATGATATGTTTAAATACAACCTTGTTGAACCGTACTCAGTTCTAACGGGCAGAGAGGTTTGTATTATTTTGTTTTGAAATGTTTATACGTTTGAATTGCTTGAAGACCGTTAATGTAACATAGTTGTAAACTTGTTAGAATGCGCTAGTATTTTAGAGACCTAAGCAAAATCGCCGTGAATAGAAGTTGCAACTATGTAAACAAACCTTATATCCAAAATGTTTTGAATGCCCAATCTACGCCATTAAATACTGCTAAATCGACGTGCTATTTAATCAACTATTAGTATTATTATCCTAAATCATTAAAACAAAATATTGCTGGATTATGGATATACCAACTTTGGCAGTAACAGTAGTAACAAAAGATATGCATCTCTTTTTTTGAGCCAATAACATAAGGGTAAGAAAGAAAGGGTATGATTCTCTATGTCTGTGCCTTAAGTGAGTAAAAGCTTAGACAAATTAGTTCCAACTGTTTTAGTATGTACACAGACGGACAGGCGCGGCTCCAGGATTTTAGGGGGGCAATTACCTATGATATGATAGTATTTTATGCTTAAAACAGCACCTAGGCATACCTAAGTCCAATGTCAGGGCGGGGAGAGGGCAAGTGTCCACATTGCCCCTCCCCCTGGATCTGGTGCCTGCAGAGAGAAAATTGTGTTGTGAAAAAGTGATGATAAACCTCCTTTTTAGTTGATATCATGAGGGATTTCATATCTGTCCCTGGTAACCTAATAAAAAAATATGGATTATATCTATTTGTCAGTAGAAAACAAAAAATGTAAACATACCTAAAAACTTACTTTATTCCATAATCACAATCTTCATTGTCAATCATGTTTCACTATATGAGTCAAAGGGCCTTATCACACTTGCGATTTACAAGCGAGGCGAAAGCGAAGCGTACGCGCGGCGTGTTCGTCGCGTGCCCGCAACCAATTCGCCGCGATGGTGTAGCGATTACGCCGCGACCGCGTGACGAATACGCCGCGACTGCGCAGCGAGTTTGCCGCGTCAAGAGTTAGTATCCATTATGTAATAATAAATCTTATTAGTGACTGTCCAAGACTCAGATCACTCTGAGCGATTTACTGACGGCTGCGCAGCGTATTCGTTACGCGATCGCGGCCAAATCGCAACGCACTCGCAGCGAATTGGTTACGGGCTCGCAACGATCACGCTGCGCGCTCGCTTCGCTTTCGCCTCGCTTGTAAATCGCAAGTGTGATAAGGCCCAAAGACGTCAAATGCTATCGAAAATCAGCCATATTTGCTTAGATTATATTTGGAGTCTACTGACAAATGGTACACTAATTATAGTTTCTAAGGTAACATCTACAGGGTGTAATCGATAAGTGTTTACAGGCCATAATTCTGTAAATATGAGAGATACCAGAAAACAGTTAATAGTGTAATTTTACTCATTGGGTAACATACTTTCGATATCAGTTAAAAGTTTTCTGATATCTCTCATATTTACGGAATTCTGGCCTGCAAACACTTATAGTTAATAGGAGAGGCCTATGTCCAGCAGTGGACTATCATAGGCTGATGATGATGATGATGATTAAACAGTTCAAAAAATTCAAAAATTCAAAATTCAAAATTCGTTTATTTTATCATACATGGTTTCTTAACTTGTCGAATCCTCCTTTTAAGTTAACAGTTATTGATTACACCTGTATAACATGTCTTTAGTTCCTTTAACATACTTTCAGGAACATATTGTGAAAACACCATTGGTACACCATTGGTACATTGGTATATGACATCTAATATTTATATACTTTCAGGATTTAGAAGAGGGCTTACCTCTCTACATGTGTGGTGTTTGTGCCTCCATTTTGAAGAAAAGTGTAGCATTCCAATCGCAATGTAATAAAGCTAGACGCATATTCAAGCAGGCTTTACAACAGGAAGGTGAGGTAAGGAATATGGTATTAAGACAACCAAAACTGTGTATACATATTAAATTTATTAATTAATTAGTCCCAGTAATACACAGCAGAACCAAAGTAACCGAAATAGCTCTCCGAATCGCTAAACTGAAGTGGCAGTGGGCGGGGCACATTGCGCGTAGAACCGATGGCCGTTGGGGCGGGAAGGTTCTTGAGTGGCGGCCACGTACCGGAAGGCGTAGCGTGGGTAGGCCCCCCACAAGGTGGACCGCTGGATGCGGGTGGCGCAGAACCGGTCATTGTGGCAATCTTTGGGGGAGGCCTATGTTCAGCAGTGGACGTATTTCGGCTGATATGATGATGATGATGATACACAGTACTTCTTATACAATATTTTAACAAAATGGCAATTACATTTCATTGACTCTAAAATTATTCATTAAATTTTTACCTACTTGGCGAGAAATAAAGTTGGTTACAGTTTGTCAGAAAATTTTATGAAACAAAACAAATGAAGTTGCATTTGTTTTGTTTCATAAAATTTTCTGACAAACTGTGTTTTAATTAAATAGACTTTAAATTTACTTCATGTTAATAAGTCCAATAGGTAGGACCATGATACAAGATTCAAGATATTTATTAATAAAAGCCAATGTTTTACAAGTCAATTACAGGTCAGTAGGTTACATAATTAGAAAAGTTCATTTTTATGAGGCAATTAGTTTCATAGGCCTTACTAGCTGTAACATTTTGAATAATGTTGTTCATACTATGTATGGTATATTTCAGCTAACAATGCCAGTTTTAAAGACTATAGACCGCTCCATGCATGCTTTTGGACCTGCACTCGTATTCACACCCATTGAACATAACAATTATGTAGAAATAAAATACGATACAGATTATGAAGTTGAAGAAAATATGCTGGAAATACAAATAGACAACATCAAACAAGACACAGACTATGAAGATGGGTATTCTGATCATTTAGAAGTTGAAACTAAAGTAGAAAATGCTTCAGAATCTGATGAAGATGTCTGTGTTTTGTGTGAACACTTTGGCGTAGACCAATGTGAAGAAATTGCCAAAGAGTTAAATGAAAGTAGAAATGATGATCTAGATTTAGAAAGTGATATACAGGTTATTATTTTAACGAAAGAGCAACAGTTTGAAGAGTTGCAGAAATTGAAGGAGGGATTACAGTATGCAACGGCGAAGTATAAATGTGATATATGTTATAAATCATACAATATTGAGTATATGTACAGAGTTCATATGAAGCATCATGATCCGGTAAGGTTCTTACTGTTTGAATAAAATAGTACATTGTGCATCAAGGGAGGTAAGTATGGGACTACTAACGAGAGTGTTGGGCTCTTTATGACTCGAGTTAGTATTTCGCTTACCGACCGTGATGCATACAATGTTTTTCATCACACTGCCGACAAAAAAATAAATTTCAAGACAAAATATTATTAAATGACGTACTGATATTTCTATTACTCCTTAGGGAATTTCACTTTTCTATTACTCCTGCTACGCATGCAATGGCGCGTTTAGACAAGTGTGATGAAGAAATATTTTATTATTTAGTACAAAAGGGATGGTTGCAAAAAATTTTTACATTGTTAAGGCCTTATTTAAAACAAAATCACGATCTCGTCAATTTATTTAACCTTTATTGCACAGTTACAAAATAAAAGTGGGTGAAGCAACTTTTTTTTGTCTGTTATTGTCATGGTTACGGTCGCCTGCGTCACTCTGGTTTTATGCAACATTATGCTACCTAATTTATGCAAACTTACGTATAGTCCATGTTTGTAGATAGCCCATCAATGAAAGGGTTTATTAACACCATAAAAATGCATAGTTTATGTATCATAATTTTGCATAAAACCAGCGTGACCCAGGCGACCGTAACCATGGTAACAACAGACAGAAAAAAGTTGATTCACCCAAGTACAAATGGCAGACTAGGACTTAATGCCTTAAGGCATTTTCTACCAGTCAATTATGTTACGAAAGTTATCATACAAACTATGTGATATACTCTATCTATTGAATAGAAATTCGTTTGCAGTCAAACGGGGACCTAGTGTGCGGTGGCCAATAGTAAGCAACTGGTAGGAGTGTAGTCATGATTTTTATCATACAATTCAATAGGAAAGGAGTGCCTTTAACCTCGTCCTGCCCAATGTGATTTATAAAGGACATATTCGATTGTTTAGAACAAAAGAAAAGCGACTATGTTTTCAAACTCATTGGGTTTAAATTTCAATAGCTCAAACTTAGTATACGAGCAGGACGAGTTTAAATGACAATAAGGGTTTAATAAGAAAATTAACTCTCATAGCCCTTAACTTTTAAAATGTTCACTGGAAAGACTCATAAAGGTGCGTTCAAACTAAAAGAGCATTTGCTGTTCTAACCTCCCACTCTACGAAATTCGATCGGTACACAAAACGTGATTGGTTGATTTCGTAGAACGGGCACTAGAACAGCGAATGCTCTTTTGGTTTAAACGCACCTTAACATGATTTTAAGTTTGACCCATGTGGTATACTCTATCTATTGAATAGAAATTCGTTTGCAGTCAAGCGGGGACCTAGTGTGTGACATATGCCAGCGTCGCTACCGCTCCCGGCCGGAGTTCAACACACATCTGAAGCTTCATGAGCGGCGGTATCAGTGCCGCAAGTGTGGCCACATTGCACTCAACGTGTGAGTTCTTACACCATCAGCAGATATCGGATTCCGTGGGGCGAAACATCTTGACAGCTAGGGACTTCCTATATCGATATACTAATTTATCGATACCTTGTTCTAAATACTAGTGATCACTCAAAGGTTTGCTTATAAAATATTTTTTTATTAAAAGAGTACCTATATAATAAAATAGCAGCTAAATTATCTTCTTCTTTTATTAAAACGTTTGTAAAAATTATTCGTCACAATTTTTTTTTCATGACTATTCTGTTATTGACTAGACTGACCGATCTATTATTGTTAAAGTAAACCACCAGAATTTTTTCCATATTTTCGGGAGTTTAAGCGTTTCCGTCTAAGCTGAAAAATCAATTTCAGGTGTCTAGAAGAGTTCAATTTCTATGGAAGTTATAGGAGCAGAACAAAATTTCATAAAGTGATCAATAGTTACAAAAAACACACACAATGTTGGGGGCGGTCACTAGTATAGAACTAGTATCGATATAGGAAATCCCTAGCTGTCAAGAAGTTTCGCCCCACGGAATCCGATGTCTGACCATCAGTGTACCACCAAACACCAGCAGTGTTATTCACTAAGGAAACCACCTTGCTATCAGCGCTGTGTATTCACTAATGCACTTACTAGCGCTCAGCGACAAATGCGGCGTGAGCTGGAACTACACTGCGTCGAGAGTTACCGCCTACAGTTCGACGACGAGCTGTTATACGTTAGTGAATACCGTTTTTCGCAGCGCTGCGCTCGACGTCGAAGTGAAGGCTGTCTCGTCGTCGAGCTGGTTGACGAACGCAGCGTCGAATGTGTGAATAAGAGAATAGCATAGCAGACATTTTTCACACCACCTATTTGAATACGCGTCTTTTCTTCCCTGCTAGGAGGGACCAAAGTGGCACTTTTCTGTTCAAGGACTTTCTGCTGCCAGCCTAAAAAATAACACTGAAATATGAAAATAAATAGCACGTGCAATCAATTACGAATCCATTATGCGCATTATTTTTGTCTTGGGCGTTAACGCTTGAATCCTTCATTGCGCTCAGGATTCCACTTTAGAATCCCTCACTACGTTCGTGTTTCTATTATGGAATCCATCGCTTCACTCGGGCTTCAATGAACGTCCTCGCCGAAAATATATAATTTTGATCCCTTGTAACACAATCTACTGCACCACCTATTGTCAACTTTTAATTTTTATCTCCTTTTAACTCCACAGAAATTAACTGACGTACTTGTTTTCAGGCAAATAGCAAAGAATCATTTGAAGCTGAACCACAGAGCGGTGGAGTACAAATGCGAACATTGCGGTGAAAAATTCAAGTAAGTGCCTTTTTAAGAAAAATCGTGTTGTAAACTAAAGTCCATTCATCCTTAGTTGTCTTATCTAGTAAACAACTTTCTAACCTAAAAGTACACGTATTATGTTGTAAACTGCCATATTTGCCCGTCCGTAGCGATTAGTAAATTGCTTAGTTTTTAATCAAGGAAACAGCAGTTTACAACAAAAAACGTGTACTTTTAGGTTAGAAAGTTGTTTACTAGATAAGACAACCAAGGATGGTATGCTTCATACGACCTTTTTTTTTTTTTTTTTATGTTGGCACAACAAAGTGGCTCCACTCCACCTGATCGTAAGTGAAAAGTAGAGCCCAAATCGCGGCGGCAACGAACAGGAGACAATCAGTAACCTGTTAGTTGCCACCGCCTTGCTGGCCCGCTAGATGCTTCTTCACGCTTCGTTTAAAGGGTCCCAACTTATAGGTATGCGGAAAAGAATTCCACTTTTTTATAGTTCGGCATATGAAGGAATTGCCGAATTTCTTAGTACGTGTGGGAAATTATTGGTGTATTTCTAAATAAATTTTCGGCGTAGGTGCAATTTTTCATAGAAACTATATTAATATTGGGTCATTGTTATTAGTTATTACCTATGAAAGTAGCGTATTTAGGGTTCCGTAGTAGACTAGGAAACCTTATAATTCCGCCATGTCCGTCTGTCCGCAGCATAGCTTAGCGGCCGTTAGTACTAGAAAATTGCAATTTGGTACAGGTATACATATTAATCACGCCGACTAAGTTAAGTGGTAGAATGAGATATACAGGGTGTAAGTCTAATACGGGCGAAGCTCTTAACGGGTGTTAGTTTACGACATAATAAGTACATTCAAATAACTTTTACTTCAAATTAGAGCAACAAAATTTTCCATACAAAATAATTCGGCGCGCAATGTAGAGCAACATAGGTACGCGAGTTAAGCACTCGTTGACAGCTAATTTCAAAAGCAGATGACATAACTACCACATCAACAATAACAAATGTTCGTACCTACATTGCTGCTCCGAAAATCTTTAAAAAATTCTGTGTGGTCGTTATTAAGAGTAACTTTAAAAATACCTTGTAATCCATGATTACACTAATGAATCCCATGCCTGGTTTAATTGATCGCCCGTATTAGATTTACACACTGTATAAAACAATATTTCGGGTACCTCTCCTACACGTAAAGTGGGGACGATTTTTTTATTTTGCTATAATCCTATATTGTGAGGCTGAGGCGCAGAACACCAGGTTGAAGGTTTGCCAAAGGGCCATGGAACGCAGCATACTATGTAGGTGTGAGGCTGATTGACCGAATGAGAAATTTAGTACTGCGTTCCAAAACCGGGGTCACTGATGTCGGAGCCAAGACTGCCAGGCTAAAGTGGGCATGGGCTGGCCACGTTTGCCTGGCAGCGGTGGGCTAAATTAGCAACGGAGTGGGTGCCACAAAATGCGCGGCGACGACGCGGCAGGCCCAGACGGAGATGGCGGGACGATCTGGATACCTAAACGACTGGCAAGAGATCGCGTTAAACCGGGAGAGTTGGAAGACAAAGGGGGAGGCCTTTGCCCAGCAGTGGGACACTCTGATGGCTTCGTAATAATAATCCTATATTGTAGGGTATCGTTGAATAGGTATTTTGAAAAGAATAAGGGTCTCGAAAGAAAGTTATTTTCTAAAGTCAATATTTACGAAGGTAACCGATCCAGAAAAAAAAATGTATGTCCCGTCTGTTACTTTTGATCAGTTAGCCCAAAAAATATGAAAAAGAAAATCAATAAACTATAAAATTGAAGTATTTCGAACAAAATTATTATTAATTCATGAAAAACAATTACAAAATTTTATATAAACATTTAGTGTGCCAAACGGGAGTAACCAGTTTAATGGCGCTACGCTCATTTCTAATAATAAATGTTTTTTTTTACAATATCGTGTTTTACTATTTACTGTTGTTAGTAGGAAGAAGGCATACATTATGTTAGAACATTACAGTATGTTACCACAGTGAGGGTCTCCCTAAAAAGAGGCAATCATATGTAATACCAACAATAATCTAATCCAGTTCTAATAAAGCCCACACGGTGGCAATACACTGTAGTAAAGTAGGTATGTGACTATTGTTACGAAATAGTTTAATGGCAGATTTTGTTCAAAAAATGGACCTAGTCGATTTTGATAACTACGGAACCCGAGCATGGCCCGGCTTCTGGCCGATTTTATAGAAAGATGGTCCCTAATTGCATTATGTAAATAGTAACTTTGATTTTTTTTTGTTTTCAATAGCGCACTATGTATCAAAGGTTTTTTCACACTAATATTTTATTTCTTAAATGATATTAAAAAATAAGCCCGCGCGGGGTCGCTACCCCAACAAGGGGTCGCGACATACTGTGGGGTCATGTTGTAGGGGCCGCTCGGCGCACAGCGCCCACGTGCGCGCTCGACACGTCGAGCTGTGCGGGGTCGCTACCCCAACAAGGGGTCGCGACATACTGTGGGGTCATGTTGTAGGGGCCGCTCGGCGCACAGCGCCCACGTGCGCGCTCGACACGTCGAGCTGTGCGGGGTCGCTACCCCAACAAGGGGTCGCGACATACTGTGGGGTCATGTTGTAGGGCCCGCTCGGCGCACAGCGCCCACGTGGCGCTCGACACGTCGAGCTGTGCGGGGTCGCTACCCCAACAAGGGGTCGCGACATACTGTGGGGTCATGTTGTAGGGCCCGCTCGGCGCACAGCGCCCACGTGGCGCTCGACACGTCGAGCTGTGCGGGGTCGCTACCCCAACAAGGGGTCGCGACATACTGTGGGGTCATGTTGTAGGGGCCGCTCGGCGCACAGCGCCCACGTGCGCGCTCGACACGTCGAGCTGTGCGGGGTCGCTACCCCAACAAGGGGTCGCGACATACTGTGGGGTCATGTTGTAGGGCCCGCTCGGCGCACAGCGCCCACGTGGCGCTCGACACGTCGAGCTGTGCGGGGTCGCTACCCCAACAAGGGGTCGCGACATACTGTGGGGTCATGTTGTAGGGGCCGCTCCGCGCACAGCGGCCACGTGGCGCTCGACACGTCGAGCTGTGCGGGGTCGCTACCCCAACAAGGGGTCGCGACATACTGTGGGGTCATGTTGTAGGGCCCGCTCGGCGCACAGCGGCCACGTGGCGCTCGACACGTCGAGCTGTGCGGGGTCGCTACCCCAACAAGGGGTCGCGGCTACATACTGTGGGGTCATGTTCAAAGCCCGGACGACGGGAGCAAAAATGAACTGTTCACTAGTGCTTAATGAAATATCGACTATTCTACCGACATCCATATGAACGATTTTTTAATTTGAAATTTATAGATTATGCTAATTATGTTTCCCTAGTAGTTCCACTTCTATTCCAGATATCAAAGAATATATAAGATGTTTAATATGAATTCACATTTTTTTAGTCAACATATTCTGATATTTTTTGTGAATAATTTCGCCTTGAGGATGTAAAAGTAATCTTAACAAGTGCACTTTGAAATTCTGAACGATATTCAAGCTGGTTTTTAGGCTTTAATTTCGGTTTTGTAACTGTCCTATGGTACTAGGTATTATTGACGTATTATTGTTTATCAATTATAGATCGCAATGCCTCTGATTACGTACGGTTGCATAAATTACTGTTGATCAATACATTTCTAATTCATGAAATGTTGGTAGTATAGATGTCGATAGAATAGTCGATATTTAACTAAGCACTAGTGACAAACGCATTTTTGCTCCCGTCATCCGGGGTATGGTCATGTTGTAGGGGCCGCTCGGCGCACAGCGCCCACGTGCGCGCTCGACACGTCGAGCTGTGCGGGGTCGCTACCCCAACAAGGGGTCGCGACATACTGTGGGGTCATGTTGTAGGGGCCGCTCGGCGCACAGCGCCCACGTGGCGCTCGACACGTCGAGCTGTGCGGGGTCGCTACCCCAACAAGGGGTCGTGGCTACATACTGTGGGGTCATGTTGTTTTACTATTTACTATTGTTAGTAGGAAGAAGGCATGCATTATGTTAGAAAATTACAGTATGTTACCACACTGAGGGTCTCCCTAAAAAGAGGCTATAATATGTAATACCAACAATAATCTAATCCAGTTCTAATAAAGCCCACACGGTGGCAACACACTGTTAGTAGGTATGTGACTATTGTTACGAGTAGTTTAATGGCAGATTTTGTTCCAAAAATGGGCCTAGTCGATTTTGAATAACTACGGAACCCGAGCATGGCCCGGCTTCTGGCCGGTTTTATATGTAAATAGTTACTGCGATTTTTTTTGTTTTCAACAGTGTACTACGTAGCAATAGTACATTACTATAGAGGACGGGAAACGAAGGGTTACAGGTCAAGTAGATAGGTATACGCGGCCTGTAACCCTGTTTCTCGCCGAGATTTGTATAGTGCTTTCTCAAACTTGTCATGAAATAAAACAACTGATTTCGCCGAACCATACTATTTCATTTGTAAATATACCAATAGTACAGTATCGTAAAACATTAAAAAAAACATTCGCGCCTAACTTTTTTTAATACTATTTGAGGTATTCTTTTACCTGATGGTATGGACATCAGTTCTAAGGTTATTTTTTCTGTGGCTGAATGTCAAGACCTAGTGTCACAATTTGACGTTTCAAAACAAAAGACAGTCGTTTTGCTGTCCTAGGTGTGAAATAAATACATAAAATCTCTTTACATATCATCTTAGCGTATGACACCGGATATATAGTATTTCTGGGTTTAATTTAAAGTAAGTAACATCAACATTCCGTAGCAAGTTTGAGAAAAGGTTTTTTCACACAAATATTTATTTTCTTAAGTGATATTAAAAAATAAGCCCGTGCGGGGTCGCTACCCCAACAAGGGGTCGCGACATACTGTGGGGTCATGTTGTAGGGGCCGCTCGGCGCACAGCGCCCACGTGGCGCTCGACACGTCGAGCTGTGCGGGGTCGCTACCCCAACAAGGGGTCGCGACATACTGTGGGGTCATGTTGTAGGGGCCGCTCGGCGCACAGCGCCCACGTGCGCGCTCGACACGTCGAGCTGTGCGGGGTCGCTACCCCAACAAGGGGTCGCGACATACTGTGGGGTCATGTTGTAGGGGCCGCTCGGCGCACAGCGCCCACGTGGCGCTCGACACGTCGAGCTGTGCGGGGTCGCTACCCACAAGGGGTCGCGGCTACATACTTTCTCGCCGAGATTTGTATAGTGTTTTTCTCAAACTTGCCATGAAATAAAACAAACTGATTTCGCCGAACCATACTATTTCATTTGTAAATATACAAATAGTACAGTATCGTAAAACATTAAAAAAAAACATTCGCGCCTAACTTTTTTTTAATCTGTTTGAGGTATTCTTTTACCTGATGGTATACTGGTATAGACATCAGTTCTAAGGTTTTTTTCTGTGGCTGAATGTCAAGCTCTAGTGTCACAATTTGACGTTTCAAAACAAAAGACAGTCTGTTTACAGTCCTGGGTGTGAAATAAATACATAAAATCTCTTTACATATCATCTTAGCGCATGATACCGGATACACAGTATTTCCGGGTTTAATTTAAAGTAAGTAACATCAACATTCCGTAGCAAGTTTGAGAAAAGGTTTTTTCACACAAATATTTTTTTTCTTAAATGATATTAAAAAATAAGCCCGTGCGGGGTCGCTACCCCAACAAGGGGTCGCGGCTACATACTGTGGGGTCATGTTGTAGGGGCCGCTCGGCGCACAGCGCCCACGTGCGCGCTCGACACGCCGAGCTACAGTGCGAGTTGTGCGGGGAGAGATATCCAAACAAGAAGGGGTTGCGGCAACATCATATCATTGCGCATATAAATAAGGTGAGTTGGAAAATTTATTAATGAATTAATTTTTAATTCATGCAGCGTTGGAAGATTTCTTGGGCATTTTCAAAAAAAAAATCCCGAAGGCCTGATTTTTCCAGATTTGGACGTGTTTGGGCTCAGCCGATTAAAATCACGAGATCAGGGGGGCGATTTTTGAGAATCGAACGCTCGAATCTTTCATTCGAAAGTGAATAAAAACGATGAAATGCTATTTTTGAGATTCGAGTGATAGAAAGTTCAAAAACGACTGCGGTTGACCATTCGTATTAAATTCTATTAATAGAAATTGGATAAGTACGTAGATACTCCAATAAAGTGTCACTGTCAAGTCTGTCAACTGAGACCCTACCGCGAACCACGAACGAAGTGTTTGCTCTCTCTCGCACTTGTGAATTCGTACTTAAGTGTGACATAGGTAACACTTCGTTCGTGGTTCGCGGTAGGGCCTTTTTTGATGTTTGTTTGTGTGCACCATAGATTATAATAACATTGATCGTAGATTTACGTTCCGATTCACTAGCGGTACATGTATTTTTATACCAAAAGCCGTTAAATAATGTTTAATATGTTATAATTGATTAATATTTTTAGCTGGAATATAAATTCCGACGTCAGTGTGCCATCATTTAGCTTTATTACATTAAATTTAAAAAACCGGTAAATATCGACTTTCTGCGTGCAACGTGTCGCAAAGATATCGATAATCAATCTCTAGCTTTTCGAGTGCGACTTTCAAAAATAGGGTGTATTGGCTTCATCCGAAAATATTCGTGAAAATTTTTGTCATTCGAATTTTAATTCGAACGGGAATTTGAATTCGTGCGATAGAAATTCAAAAATCGGCCCCCTGATAATAAAAAGTAAAGTTTCCGTTACGTGACGCTCGTAGTACCTAACTTATTATTTAAAATGTGACATAATGGATTTTTTCTGCCCTACGTCCGGCAAACAGCACTTTGCCGGCCACTGCGTTAAACTAAGTTGCCGCTTGCCGGCTCCATTGAGCAAAAAATGCCGCCAGCATCCTCGGTACAATGCCACAAGGGCCAATCTTAGATATAGGTTAGGTTAAGTAGATTAGTTAGATTTAATCTATGTACATAAATTGTAGTTTTGAAAATAAATATATATAAAAAAATTAAAAGCAAGTTCAGGTAACTTGACCTTTACATTACTGTGACAACTCACAAAACTATATTCAAATTCAAATAATTTATTTCAGAACTTTTAATTCCATATAAGTGTTAGGGCCAATTCAGACCGGAATGGCAGCGGCCGGCAGCGACGCGGCGATCCCTTTCGTTGTGAAATAATTTTAGATTTTATCTACATATGAACACGTTCGTGGACATGAATGCTATAGCATTCGCGTAGTTTTTTGTTTCTTTTGGCCTATGACAGATGACGTCACACACCGTCCGTGAATGTGTTGAAAATATCAGTGTCGCTTGAAATACTCGAAAAGGTCGCGCGGTGCCGCTAACGGCCGCTGGCAACAGACATCGCCCGGCCGTCGGCGGCATCGCGCGCCTGTTCCGCCATCACTCACACCCGCCGGTCGCCCATGCAAGCGGCCACAGGAGGCCGCGAGCGGCCGCTGGCGGTGACGGGAGGCCGCCAGCGGCCGAGAGCGACGACGCGAGGCGGCGAGCGGCCGTGAGCGACGAAACGAGTCAGTCGCTGAGCCCATAACCACTTAGCTAGCACGAAAACAATAATAAGAAAACACAATTCACAAACAAATGTATATTTGGGTGAAAACACCGGTAAGTAAAACGTGCAAGTGCTCTCAAGGGCGACGACCGAACAACTGAACTATATTGGTATTCATGGAACTAGCTAGTAAATACAATTCAAATCGCTGTCATTGCATAGACAAGATAGCACTGGTATTCAGCCAATATCAAATTTCAATATTCAATACCGCTGCCACTCCGGTCTGAATCGGCCCTTAGAATACATAGCTAGAAGTTACAAAACTTATCGCTATGATTAGTAGATGGTAAATTAAAGTAAAAACTACGTAACTAACTAGGCGCTTTTAGATAGCGCCTGTATATGAGAAATAGCCTAATGTGAATATCGTTTCAGGCCGAAGTCCTGAAGAACTGCAAAGACAACGTTTGTACGACGTGTAACACTAACTTTGAGAGCCAGGAGGCACTGGATGCCCATAAAGGAGGTGCAGACACTTGCAATACTCATATGAAGTAAGTGTACAGGATACTTTAGAATTATAACTGACGTGAGACGCATTTGAAATATACACGGTACCTACTCGTGAGCATTGTGAGATATGTTCGCTATGCATTGTAGACGTCAATATACCTAAACAAAAATATTATGTTCTGTGTAATAGTACCACAATGTGTTCTAATATTACCACACCTTTTGCCTGACAATCAAAAAATAAGAATAGACTTAACGAAAACACCTCTCCCTAAAAAAAATCATTACAAAAATTAATTTTAACAAATTGTTGTTATAATAAAAAGTATTGGAAATATTAAAAAGTATTCAAAAAGTCAATACATTTTTTTTGTGTAATTTGACATTAGGTCTCATAATATTTTTTGTTTATTTTGATGTCCAGAATGCATAGTTAAAATCTTTCGCAATACTCGCGAGCACCGTGTATACATTTATTTTGAAATCAACCTATTACACAATTTTCGTATTTTAGACCTTGTTCAGGCTGCGGCGCTGAATTCACAACAGAAGAGGAATTGAAACTACATAAGAAGATACATCGCAAAATACCGAACATCAAATGCGAATTGGTTAGTCTATTTTAGGGTGTCCAACTGTCCAGCCCTTTCACTGAAATTCGTTTTGCCAAATTTGTACGGACAATATCGGAATTCCGATTTTGTCCATACAAAAAATTCCGGAAAAACCTTGGTACCTACTGCAACCATTAACGATGAATTGATATTTTTCTTCATTCAAATTGACATGTAATAAAATTGTAATTATTGCGAATAATTGAGTATGAGTATTGTTTTCAGTGTGACAAGATGTGTACGGATCGCACCGCGTACAGGAAACATTACAAGGAAACACATTTCGAGTTGGACGAATCCAAGCCGAAAAACAAGTTCATGTGTGAGATCTGTGGGAAGACTTGTCAGGTAAGAATAGTTTTATTTATGTCATAAATTACTTAATTAAGAACTAATTTGTCAGCCTCCGTAGCCCAGTTGGTAGTGACCCTGCCTACGAAGCTGGAGGTTCCGGGTTCGAATCCCGGCGAGGGTATTATTTGTGTAGTTATTTATCACAAATATTTGTTCCTTGGTCGTGGCTGTCTATGTATTTAAGTATCTATATGTATCTATCTATTATATATATCGTCGTCTGGTTCCCACATCACAAGCCTTAATTGAGCTTACCGTGGGACTAAGTCGATTTGTGTAAGATGTCCCAAGATATTTATTTATTTATTTATTTAATTAGATGAATTCTCAGAACGCCTATAGTTTCGTGTTTAAATGTTTTGTATGAGTTAATAAAATAATACCTTTTAGTTAGTTTTTCTTTAGGGCTATATAATTGTGTTTCTTAGCGGGGCCTTACGGCTAAGTGGCGCCAACTAGTGGCATACGAAAACCCTCATTAGTCACTGACGACAGAAATGCCATAATATGCTAGGCACGATGAAAAATATCTCCATACGTGTCTTACATACTGCGTTGTCCCTGTCGTCAGTTACCAGAAAACCAGCTGGACTAGCCGAGGGGTTTAGGCATAAGCCGCGAAAGCATGAATAACATATGAACACACACACTCACACACACACACACACACACACACACACAGTCAAACTTCTTATGCACACACACACAACCACACATGCATGAAAAACTAATCAAGCGCCAAACGCTTCCCGTCCAAAGGAACCAGGCTGAAAATCCGGGCAATAATTCCACCAATCTAGCATATCCTGAGACTCATATTGTTATTACTTGTATTGCATTGTATCTACCTACTTATATTCTAAGATATTTTTTTCTCTCATTGTTTATTCTTGTTTTTTTTTGGGCAATAAACGTTTTTTATATTTTTTTATTTTTTTTTATTTTAAAGCTGAGGACGTGGGCTCAAATCCCACCTCCGTTAGTAAACTCGGTACTTTTTCTTTGATATACGACATCTATTATTTAAATGTATAAACTGTAGTGTCACTATATATTGATTTAAACTTTCACGATTATCACTCATATTTTACAGACAAACGGGTCTTAATCGCGTAAACTTACGTTTAATTATATCCTGACGTTTAATAATAAGAAAAAATGTTTAATAATAGGATATAATTAAACGTAAGTTTACGCGATTAAGACCCGTTTGTCTGTAAAATATGTAGTGTCACTACTTTAAAAATACAACTCAAAATACTACTTTAAATACAACTGAATAGTACATTACGACACAAGTGCGAAAAACATGGAATGGCGATATTTTAAAACACGACCGATAGTACAAATGGTGCCTTTTTTAGGCGCTTGTGCGACACGTGGCTCATTTTACGTCAGGTCCAAAACTTCCGAGGGCCATCTGTACTAAAAAACGTCGTACGAGACACATGCAAAAAGGAAAAACGTAACTCGTGTCGATTCAACACACACACTCCCTTCGGTCGTTTTTTAAAACATATACTTCGTTTTTTTTAGCATTAGAAAGACCTTTGCAGAACGAGATATAAGGTTTTTTTACAGGCACATTCTGCGGATCGAACAGTGAATACGAGTTATTAAATATCACGTATTTATTATCATGCTATATTAATACATACATTACTCAGTGTTGTGAACAGATAAGAAACATAATGTTAGTTAATTTATAATATAAGATGAAAAGATAAGAATTTTAATAAATTGCGTTTGCAATTTTTCATGGAAAGGTTGTACATTAAAAAACCTAAAGAGGCAGAGTTCTCACACAATTTTAAAACGTCACTGTCACTATCTGTTATTCGATTTGTCGGTTGAGTCGGTTGTGTTTTCTATTGCTGTTAGCTTACTTAAAGATTGATGTTATCGTTTTTGTTCAATTTCGTTATTAATTGTTGATCTATTTAGATATTTTGTTTGTTGGTGCACATTTAAAATTGATGAAGTCGCAGCCGGTTCCGGATAACGTTTTCTCATCTCTAAAGAAGAAACGGCAAAAGCAAAATCCTCTGACTGCCAGTGAAAAGCGGATGGTGGTGAATATTTACAAATTAGTGTTAGTAATGTGCCATAGAAAGGAATATCCCACTAAATCGGACCGTGTGAAAAGGACTGCTGAGACTGCTGGCATATCGTTGGTTACGGTATACAACATTTTAAAACAAAATAAGTTTTTAAATGAAATTACATAATATAATAGATAACACTGTGGAGAATTTTATTATAAACGTTGGTGGTTCCAAGTCCTCGGACTCTTCCACTGACAGTGAATAAAACTATGTAGAGTATGTCATCATTGTCATCTGAGTTTTATTTTCTAATTTGTTACCAAATTCAAACTACGTTAGAGCGTCCCAGATTAAAGCCGCCCATAATGGCGACAAATACTAAACGACGTTGCCGATGGGTAGGGTTGTCTTACTATTGTCATCTGCTCAGTCTTTATGATACCGTGTCCGCTTTTATACCGATAGTTTTAATCCTTAAACGCATGACTTTTAAAAGTACTGGGAGTGCATAATGTAAGCTAGATTAAATATGCAAATATTGTTAAATTTTAGACTGTAAACTTCATTAAATTCAGTAATGTAAAATCGGTACGATATGATTTACAAATTTATAAAAAAATACTTAGTTAAAAACCGCCAAACACTAAACGAAAACCTTCAATATTTAGCTTTTTCTAAATTGCCGCCATCTTGCTTATAAAACACTTATAATTTTTTAAAATACAGTTTTGCCAACAAATTAATAATAAATGTGAAAACTATGCGTTCAGCTATCGGTAATCATCAAATTATATGTATGTACATAAGTTCCGAGAAATTCAGTGTTATCGGCCGAAATCGAAGAAGGAAGGTTCACGACCACTGCTTCTTTGTTCACCCGTTTGACAGATAATTCTAATCTTAAATAAAACGAAGTAGTCACTCGTTTCTGATTTCATGTTTTTCACACTTGTGTCGTAATGTACTATTTACTTATTATTAAAATTTAATTCACATTGTGGTTACTAAAAAGCTACGGTATAAACCGTAATACTATTTATTTAATATACCGTTTTGTAGACGGCGAGCGGCGTGCGGCGGCACCGCGTGCGGTGCGCGGGCGGGTCGCCGCGCCGCCCATACTCCTGCGAAGAGTGTAATAAGAGTTTCTGCTCGCGCAAGCAGTTGGTGGTAACTATAAGATTGATTCCACGTACAGGTTGTTCCATGAATTAATCATAATGAACAACTTTTGCTATAGAACTTACCAATCAATAAAAAAGCTACAACAAATGTTGACCAAAATTTACGGAACAGTCAATTTTTTTACGGGTAGTATTGCTTTGCCAGACTGAAATGAAAAAGTAACCAAAATAAAGATTCTCTTGCTAATAGAATCTAGTGCCATATTAACCTATTTAAAGACGTATATTTTCTTACTGTTATTTACACTTTCTCTCAGGTTCATAATATGATGAAGCACACGGGTGAGAAACCGTTCCAGTGCGAATACTGTCCGAAAGCATTCTGTACCAGTGTCAACCTAGTTCAGCACACACGAGTGAGTTACATAAATAGTTTTTGAGTTTATTGTTTATACCACGATGGTGGCAAAGAAGCAGACGGACCGCGTGATGGTAAATAAACTGCTGTAGTGTATCTAGTGAAGTGAAACCAAGTGTTTAGATAAATATGATTATATATAAATAAACTACACAAAACAAATATTAGCATACATACATAATGAGTACAGCTTTAAACATAATATGTAATAATAAAATAATGTTGCTATGTAAAAGTCGTTGTCGGGTCGTAAGGTAGTCGTCGCAGGAAAACGCACAGTATTAATGTCTCCAATGCAAACACCGTTAGAATGCGCCTGCGACGCTGGCCTGCCCCCGCCAGTCGACCGCGAGATTATGCACCGAACGCACGTCGCTTCGCCTTGCGCTTTGCTTTGTTTACGCTCGTAATACGCTCGCAAACTATCTCGCTTTTAGCCATAAGTAACCTGTGCTTTCTGCTGCTTACTGTGCAAATGCTGTGCCCTTCTAAATAAACTGTTAGTGCTCTTACTTGGACTTATTCTTACTCACCTTCGCAAGGTCAGTACAATTTCCATTTAGTGCCGCTACACTGCTAAGCTGTAAATGCTATAATAACTGTGTACAATGATGGGTTACTAGTACCCTTTTGTAATGTAAGCATTGTGGCGGCAGGTTAAAGCGCCTCATCATTTATTTAGAGATGTTTCGATCTTAAAGACAGACCTCTATTTTTGATTATATTTGATGATCAAACGAACTTCTTGAAGTGAAGTTCGATCGAAATTATATGAGTCACTTCATTTGAAGATATAAAATTATATTAACCATGTAGTTTCCCTATTGTACAGGTAGCATCGCACATATTTAAGAGAAACCAATTTGATTAAAACTGTCAAAACAACTTCCGCCCACTTCCGGCCACCGCTCACAGCCGTGCGGCGGCCATTTCTTTCTTCATTCTTTTTAGAGAAAGTAGTAACCAAAACTTATATCAGGGTACTAGGGCGGGAGGGACCTTAGTTATATCTTCAAACGAAGTGACTCGTATAATTTCGATCGAACTTCACTTCAAGAAGTTCGTTTGATCATCAATTATATTTCGTCACTTCATTTTTCAGATATAAAATTATATTAACCATGTAGATGTTTAGAGATATAAGGTTTGGTGATTTCAAAAAATAAACCAGTGTATATTATGAACCAACTAATATATTTAACACAACCAAGAATACAATTGTTTTCTCTTATAATAGTTATAATTCAATTCACAATCTCCTTATTGTTTTTAATTAATTATACCTATGTTGAGTTATTTGGTAAACAGACATATCTGGCAAATTCAAAGTGATCTGTTATGGGTCTATTATAGAATTTGGCAAACGTCAGTGAGGATCTGGACCATCCCGCTGTTTTCCTAATAACGTCAACGCTGACGCCGGCCGCGCTCGCGGCGGACGTCGCTGCGTGCCGTGCACTGTGTGCACCATACATCACATCCACTCCGCTCGCTGTTAATACTTTTTTAATCCATTTGCTAATGGTCTGAGATGAAGCAGCTTTATAGGGGCGTTTGCAGGTTAAGAAAAGATTATTTATCGTAGCAGTTCTCATATTTTCGCTTATATGTAAGTAATCGTTTAACGTTTTCGCGGGGCAAATAGTGGGGTCTTCCTTGAAGTAGGGAAGAATGAGTACTGGCTGCTCTCTATTAGGCCCAGAAGTTTTAATAATGTCTGTGATAAATATTTGAGCGCCTATGGGTGTAAACTGTATATTATTTACCTTAATTAGCGACAAAGTTTGAACACGGTGGGCCGTACACAATGCTAATAACATAGCCAATTTCTTGGTTAAATTTTCAAAAGGAATGTCTTTATGAGGCGTCCATTGAGAAATATAGTCTAACACTTTTTTAGGGTCCCATGTACTATTGTATTTAGGGGTTGTAGGTTTAAGTCTATACGCACCCTTCAATACCCGTTTTACTAATGGATCACATCCAATGTTGTTAGAGGCTAACAGCAGAGCTAACGCAGAGCGGTGAGAATTCATAGTCCCATAAGACGCACCTTTAGCAAATTCCTCCGATAGGAATGTGATTACGGATTTATTAGAAGCCTCAAAGAAATCAATTTCATGAATTAAACAAAAGTTCCACCAAAGCTTGAGCGATGAGTTATATTGACTTATTGTATTGTCAGCGAGCGAAGCCACCATCAGCTTTATAGCGTTAACTGTGTGTCCCTGCCGTGCGTAGGCTTCCTGCAAAGCCTCGCGACACCCAGGGTAAGTTTTCTGAACAGGGGGTGGTGACTCCTGAAAGGAGAATGTACCAAGTCTTTATGTGGTCCAAAATACATTATTTCCGAAGCTAACATACTTTTTAAAAGAGGGTACCATGGCTGTGATGGCCAGTGTGAAAATACTACAATTCCAGTCGCGTTTTCCTCAAATATTTTTTGTACACATTTTAACATCAAAGAGAACGGAGGAAATGCATAAAAATTATAATCCTTCCAATTTACAGTAAAGGCATCAATCATTAGAGCCTCTGGGTCTCTTTTCCAAGATATGTAATTTATACATTTAGCGTTGGTGCGAGACGCAAACAAATCAATTTCCGGTTGTCCTAATTTACTTACTATAGTCTCGTAAATTGTCTGAGAAAGCTCCCACTCTGTGTCGGGATTGATTTTTCTTGATTCTTCGTCAGCTTCAAAATTATCCGTTGTATTTATATATGATGCAAATAACCAGATAGTTCGGGTCTCGCACCACTGCCAAATTTGTCTAGTGAGATTAGTTAAATGAGGGTATTGAATACCACCCATCCTATTGATATAGCTTAACGCAGTTGTATTGTCTACCCTCAACAATATTGCACAGTTAAAACAATTTTGTGCCAAACTTTTTAACCCTAAAAAAATAGCTAATAATTCGAGATAATTTATATGGTAGTTTAGCTCGTCGTCCCTCCAATAACCATTAACACGATCACTGCCACTGACTGCTCCCCAACCGGTGGAGGAAGCGTCAGTGAAAATGATTTTGTTAAAATTTAACGTTCTCATAAGGCTCGTTGTGTTGTGTATGTGTTGAGCCCACCAAGCCAAATCGTTAATAATTGTTTTTGGAGGGATGATTTTTGTTTCATAGTCGTCAGTTTTCTGCAAAAATAAATATTTTTCTCGTTCTAAAATTTTAGTATATAGCCAGCCGTATCGTACGGCTGGACAAGCTGCGACTAGAACACCAATAAGTTGCGCGAATTCACGAATTGTACATTTCGGCAATGACATAAATTTATGGACTAATTGTGCAATCTTGTATTGTTTATCCGTGGGCAATGACAATGTCAAGTTAGTTGTATTGTAAATAAAGCCAAGGAATTTACACATTTGTTTCGGCTTTAATGAACTTTTTTCAAAATTAACGACAAATCCTAGGCAGTTGAGTAAATTTAGGGTTTCATTAACGTTTTTAAAGCACTCTTCAAAAGAATCACCGATACAAAGAATGTCGTCAAGATATACAACAGATTTAAAGCCGCGTGATCTAAGGAATGCTACAACTTCTCTCATTACTTTACTAAACACTCTAGGGGCTACCGAGAGACCAATACGGTAAGGAGGTGAATTCATATGTTAGTAGCTGTGATTCATTATTTTCAAAATGAAAACGTAAATATTTTCTATACGATCTGTGGATAGGTATAAGAAAGTAGGCTTCTTTTAGGTCAATTGTTGCTAAAAAACCGTTTTTGGGAATAAGCTTAGATGCAGTTCTGTAGTCTTCCATCTGGAAATGATCGGTCTTTATAAATTTATTAAGCGGTTTTAGGTTAAGTATGAACCTTTTACTTCCATTTGATTTGGGAGCCAAAAATATTTTGGATATAAATTGGTCCGGTAATGGAAGACATTCTGAAACTGCACCTAAGTTTAAAAGGTTTTTTATAGCTTCAGACATTTCCTGTTTTTCCCGATTCGACCACAACGTATTGCCGGGTACTGCGTTTTGAACGACATCAGTTTCGAAAGGGATACGAAATCCTTCCCGAATCCAGTTCAAAACGAGACTGTTATTAGTAATATTTTGCCAACAATCGAAGAAGTAATGAATTCTACCCGCATGCGGTACCTGTGTTAACGTCGCGCTGGCGGGGCACGCGCGGTCGCCTTGCCGGGCGGCCGCGGCGGCGCCGGCGCGCTCGCGCTCGGCCGGTAGTAAGATGACGTCCTCCTGGCCGCTCCCCGCGTCATCTTGATCAGCGGATAACGGGGAGGCCACGACCAGTTTCCCCGATGCTGGGGAGGACGAGCGCTCGATGTGGACGGATATGCCGGATAAGCCGGCGTCGGCGTCGGATTTGTAGAGGTCTTCTTTATTTGAAGACCTTGCTTTTCGATGGCTTTACAAGCTTTAATTTTTTCGGATAAAGCGCTTCCGAATAAAGTTTCGTCGCGGCTCGCGTCTTGAATTACGTTTAGAAACTGTTTTTCTAAACCCGGCGTGAGTAGCTTGATTCTGGCTTGTGTATTCACATGATGTAGGTCGCTTAAAATACGACAGGCGTCGCTTAAAAACGTAATTGCCTTTAAATTATTTTCGTTGCCACCGTTGATCAAGACGTCCATTGCTCTGTTGATGGCCGTGATGCCCGCGCCCAATTGCTGCTGGTTGAAACTTATTTTCTTGTCCCTAGCTCGAGCTGTTTCTGTGACTGTGGCAGATATCTCGGGATTCAATTTTGGCGACTGTAACAGATTACAGTTTTGAGGAACTAAGTATTCCTTAAGGAGTTTGTCCTTAGCATCTTTTACCATGCCTTTCTTTAACATAGGCGTCCAAAGTTGTGCTAGGTTTTCGTGTATTTTGTCGCCATACTCAGCATCATCGCCTGTCTTGGCGCCCAGCGCCACTAAGATGTCGGCATTTAGTGGTGATGCGGTTTGATCTGCGTCCGTGACCTTCAAAGGGTCAGCGACTAACGGCTCCGAATGCAATTCAGGCTCAGGGTTTGCTTGGACCTCGGGTTCTTCAGATCCGGCGCCAGTGTGCAAAATGACCTCAGATACATTTCCGGGTGTACCTGCAATACGCAAGTTTGTTAGAAATCTAATTTGTAAAAATGCAATAAGACAGCCATAATCGGCTTAAAGTATCTGTTTAATTTTTCTTAAAAAATGCAGGTAGTCTGAGAAATGCTCAGGCTCTTTAACTTTTTAATGCGTTATTCGATCTTTTGCCTTCGTGTTGGTTCACGACCAACCCCCGGGCGATATCGATGTTCGAAATACGAACGGACTTTCCTTCGTGTTGGTTCACGACCAACCCCCAGGATGATTTGTTCCTTCGTGTTAGTTCTCGACTAACCCCCAGGATTTCTTTATTTTATTTTTTGAATTTTAACGGTAATTTACAATACTTACTGTTTTCTTCCTCGCAATCAGAAGAATCCGATGACGAATAAACAATTCTTCTACGGGGTTCTTCTAGTCTTCGTATTTTATTTCTATAATATTCGATGCGCGCACTACGTTTCGGCATCGTGATTGCCATGTGCTTGCTACCGCGCACAAATAAAGAATGAAGAAAGAAATGGCCGCCGCACGGCTGTGAGCGATGGCCGGAAGTGGGCGGAAGTTGTTTTGACAGTTTTAATCAAATTGGTTACTCTTAAATATGTGCGATGCTACCTGTACAATAGGGAAACTACATGGTTAATATAATTTTATATCTGAAAAATGAAGTGACGAAATATAATAATACCAAGACTCCCAAATCGACGTATAATATTAATGAAAATCAAAATCGATTACACGTGATAAAATTGTCAAGTAGCCAATTTGGTCATTATAGCTTGGGTAAAAAACTTCTCTTTATTAATAAATTCCTTTGCTGCAGATACACACAGGTGAGAAGCCCTATCTGTGCGAGCACTGCGGCAAGCGGTTTACGCAGTGGAAGACTCGGAATATACACGTGCTCGGTGTGCACAAGGACGTTGTAGGCGCGAAACTGCACACCTGCGAAGTTTGCTCGAAATCGTTCACTCAGCCTAGTTATCTGAAGGTAAAATTATATAGTAAATTGTTTCTTAGAAAAGGTTGTCTCAAAGAGATGATTTTTTGTCTATTTCTAGTTAAGTTACTGCGTTCTGTATTTTTTTATTTATAAAATTGTGGTGTTTAATAACGTATAGTATGTTTATAGTTTTCTTTAATTCAGGGATTGCACAACCGGTTTTATTGAATACCCCTATTAGAACTGTCAAACGATTACCGCTAAAAAAACAATACCTGTATTCGAATTAGAGGTAATGCTGTCATTCCGCTTTTGTCTTATTCACTATATATTCACTATTAACGATATTAAATACCTCTATTTAATACCGGTATTCCTGACTTTGGTTTGATAGATAAGATGTCAAGTACACACTATGACTAAATAGTTTTTTCTCGAACACGCTGGAAAAAGGCCGCATTTTATTCATAAATTGAAGACGAAAAGTACTTCATTTTGTTTTTTCCAAGAATAAAAGTTAAAGCTCTGGTCATTTTACTCCTAAGATTAAAATAAATGTATGAGAATCCATTTTATTCCGCTGCATTAAACTTTTAAAATGCTTAAAATGCCCAAGTAATAAACACAATGAGCCAAACAAAACCAATCATTTAAAATGGCTCTACATCTTTTAATACAATAAATAAACGCCCTAGACTAATAGAGTACGCACTATCACTAAATAAATATAAGCGCATTTACTTCCTATCGAATATTTATTTGTGAAACATAAAATAACAATAGAAAAACTTCGTTTCATACAGAAATCACGCCAAAATCCACAATATATTTTATAAATTTTACGTACTTATTTGGATGTAACAAATGTTGGTACAGCGGCCCTACAGCGAACTTCGAAATCCGCAAATTTCTGTCTCTGTCAGCACTCTAAAGACGCCTTCATTGGAGTAGGCCAGATACATGTAATGTCAAAATGCTATGCGCGTTTTTACTTGACAGATGACAAAATTATTTGATAGCCCCCTAATTAAAATAATTAATTATTGAAAATTTGCCATTGAAATTTTTACTTTTTCTTACACTTACTATACACGGCAGGAAATAAAGCACCAAAATCATTTATAAATTTGTAAGTGGTCAGTCATTAAAGTTGATAACAACCTCTTTTAAGTAAAAATACAAAACGGAAAATATGGGTTAAATGCCGCAAGCAAATTTAATACTAATGACACTTCTATGACGTCACACGTAAAGTGAAAGAGACAAAAGTATGATTTGACAGTACGGTACTCTTTTCGATGATTGTCAAAATATACGGAAAAAGTTTTGCGTAGATATTTGTTGAATTTCAGTTTGGTTTCAGTTATATAATTTTGAAAAATATTTGTACAGATATTTATGACTTTTCAGTTGCTTCCATATGCAATATGTATTTTTGATTGGTAAAATCTGTTCAAATGCAGATGTATCTTTCTATGCTCATTTATTTTTGAATCCTTGGATTAGCTCATATATTTATGAACTCGATGTACATACCGCAACGCCATCGAAGTTTTGTCAAGTTGGGTAAATTTGTTTGCTACTAGAATCAGAAAAACACTGTACATGTGTGAGTTGGATGCTGAGCAAATCGTATGAAAACTCTGAATTAGGTATTAAAAATATATTCCTCCTGCCGCCCAGAGGCCTATTAAAAGGTCTCCTTAAACAAAAGAAATTCTATTCTATTTCCTACAATATTAATTCAAAATTCTCAGGCAATTTTTTTGATCTGGGTGGCAGGAGGTTATAGGAAAAAAAAATACAGGGCTCATGTAATTTGAATAATAAACTAGATTGAAGGGTCGTTTGCCAAAACGTGTATAACTAAACGAAAACATATGCATTAGCATAGTGTAATCGAAAAGAATATGTCACTGATATAACAGTTCGTAAGATCTTTATCCTTCGTTTATAAGAATGAGACTCGAATAAAGGCGATAACACTCGAAAAAAAACTTGCTGTCCTGTTTTCTCATCATAAATGATTTACACTTACCTGCAAAAAGCTAAGGAATCCCTCTTTGTTTTAAGTAACTTAAACCTTAACTTAATGGAATGAAGTTTCTTTCGGATAAAGATTATATTCAGGTTGGCCTTTTTGTCATAATAATCTTAAGAGAATAGTATCAACATATTAGAAGAACTTCTTGGCCTGACAGAACTGACATTGACAGTTAATACCTGTAATCGTGTTTAGGGGTAAATCTCATTATACAGGTATTGCTGTCAAATAGCTAAACCTCTAATATATTTGAATACCAATATTGATTATTCCACTTTTTTGACATTAACCGATATACGTAGCGAAATTCGCTATTACAGGTAATACCTTATTTAAAACCTGTATTCAGATTACCGGTTGCGATCCCTGCTTTAATTGGTTGTCCCAGTTTTCATCGGAAAGATACCAAAACCAAAAGATACCCCCACGATACAAGCCTTAATTGAGCTCATCGTGCAACAATAACGCCTTGTGTAAGATTATTGCATGATGCATGATAATTATATCTGTTTTTAGGCCCACATGAGGAGCCATACTGGCGAGAAACCCTATCAGTGCGAAAGCTGCCCAAAAGCATTCTCAAGCTATTACACATTTTATGATCACAAAAAGGTAAGATTTAATTTAATTCTAAATAGTTTTGACGAACTTTAAAAAAGGAGGTTCTCCATTCAACTGGGTTTTCTGTATGATGATTATTGTGTAATGTTTTATCACTGAGTAAATACATTTGTTGTTACAATAAATAACTTATTCTGACAGAAACACAAATCAGCTGAAGACGACGATACACCAAAGCCATACAAGTGCGAAAGCTGCCCAAAAGCTTTCTCCTCTAAATCGGCACTCATTTCACATAATAGGGTAAGTTCACCTGATGATTATCATTTATGGACATCAGTAACCGTACCATGACTTTGCAAGTATCGGTAACTATTAAATTTATAAAATGACAGATTCGTAGAAAAAGTCACGTGATCATTTCCATACATTATTATGGTCACATGCAGGAACCGGTACCGTTATTTTCTCCATACAAAAATAACCGTTTTTTTCGTTCTATATAAATTCTAAGTTAATGTAGTAATTTAAAAATATGATATCGTCGGTTGACAACCAAAACCCACTAAGTAACAAATACCTACTTGAAATAGAGATCGTATCTCAGTTCTGATTCAATACTGACATAAGAGGTTGCTAAAAGTAGTGACAGTTTTTATAGTGAGTTTTGGTTGTCGGCCGATAAAATTAAATAAAATATTGAGCAGGACACAAGGAGTATAAATCATTTTAAAATATTGGGCTATTTCGAGGTTTTTGTAAAATACAGGTTCCGGTCCCTGGTCACGTGACTTATCGCTTATCGTATACGATTACAGAATATCATCTTGGCTAGGGCGGCTAGCTATCGCGCTCGCACTGTTACATTGGATTGCATTGGCATAATTGGCATTACGAAAAGGCGGAATGGCACCCGTTCCGTTGTCGTTTATACGTATCATCATCATCATCAGCCTATGATAGTCCACTGCTGGACGTAGGTCTTTCCTATTAACTATGCATATAGAGTCAGCCACCGTAGCCTAATCTAGTAACTGGAGTTCGAGGCCAAAGAATCTACGAAAATATTGCCACACCAATGAAATGTTCTTACAATAGTAAATCCTTATTTTCTAAAAACAGACGTTGTGATATGTTATTTATTGGTAATTTTAATTCTTTAATTTATAGAAACTATATTATTTACTTATTTTCACGTAAATATAAGATATTTTAATAAAAAAGTAATTATCCGCAATTATTAGTAACAAAAATGGTATTGCGCTGGTATTACCTCAGGTGTTAATAACATTTGGTACAGCAATTTAACTACACATAAATTAAAAGGTAGGTATGGTTAAATTACTAAGCAGTATAAGTACTATACTATACTATTACTAAGCAGTTTTAAAGGCAGGTAAGGCAGGCAAGGTTTTAAGGCAAGGGTGCCTTATTACGGGTTAAAATTATGGGAAAGAAATTTGGAAATGTAAAATAAAAGCATTTTTTGTATTTTATTTTTTATTTGTCTTCTTCATCACTAGACCCCGGTATCGGAGGTGCAAAATAGTAGCTGTCAAGTTCTTACTTAGGGATAGGTAAACACATTTTGTGATGTCGATATCGATACTCGATTTTTTGTACAATTATTTTTTTATGTACAGTGGCGTCCAGAATTGCATGGACAATTTATGAATGAATTCTTTCATAAACTGTCCATGCAATTTTGAACCCTACTGTACAAGGACCATTTATTTGTATCCCTTTTTTTGGTATCTATGATAATAATTAACATTTAATATATGTATAAATCATTTTTATTACAATACAAATCTCTGGTTGCTATTACATTTATTGTTTCGAGTTGCACGACATTGAATAAAAACTTTTGAGATACCTACTAATACTTGTAATAAATTATGTATGTCAATAGATAGTCTAAGTCATCTTACAACGATGTCTTCGGTTATTTAGCCTTGTTTACGAGTCTATTCGCCTAAAATATGTTATACAATAGAAAGTGGAGTCACTCTTGCTGAACACCCTGAACGAATGAAAAACATTTAATATACAATTTGCAGAATACACATCATTTCCAGATGTTGGAATATAAAAAAGCACATGGAGTCGAATTGCCATCAAGAGAAAATCAACAACGTATGTTCTACTAATATTGATTATTTAATAAAGGATATTCCACATGAAATATCATGTGGAATATTTCATGTGTAATCCTCGCGGTAACCGAAGAAAATATTAAAGGATATTCCATTCCAATATTTGTAATCTTGCATATCTTGCATTACAACTCAATCTTGTACGAAACCACTCATAAAAAAAGAAAAAAATAAAACCAATTAAACTGTAACCGAGATCTGCTTAAGTTTTTCGTCAGTTGTAACATGCATTGGACCAAATTGAAAAACCCAAACTTCAGAAAGTTCATCGACAATTGCCTCAATAAAAAGTATGGTGACGTTACATAACATTAAATAAATATTTTGTTATTATATAGTCCTAGTTTGTATCGTAAATAGGTGCGTTTAATTAAAGTCTTAGCTTATTATTATGGTAAAGAAAAATAATCGATATGTCACTTCAATTATCGACATCACAAATATTTTTACCCCATCCCTAAGAACTTGACAGCTACCATTTTGCACCTCCGATACCGGGGTCTATTCATCACTTATCCTCCTGAGTCCTGGGTAAAAATCGAGTACACTCCCATAAAAGCCGAGAGGCCTTTATGACGCCCAAATAATTTTTAAAAGAAATGCTTAAAATATACCTCTTAGAGTATATAACCAACTTTGTTCCAACAATAATGTGACAAACTCATTTTAAACCTTAAAATAAGCGATAGTAAGTTCAGGACTCAACACTGATGGTGTTATATAAATTTTACCCAGGACTCAGGAGAATAAGTGATGAAGAAGACAAATAAAAAATAAAATACAAAAAATGCTTTCATTTTATATTTCCAATTTTCTTTCCCATAATTTTAACCCGTAATAACCATACCTACTGTCTTAACAAATATGGCACGCTGTCGTATGTATTCACTGGTAATTCAACTTCTTTTTAAAATAGGCTTTGAAACGTTGGTTTTTATAATTTTAAGTTCTTTACAAAAAAAATGGCATATAAATGTTAGTTAAGAGAAAAGAAAAGTCTTTAGGTATTTACGTGTTTTTAAGAAAATCCTAGTTGTGACAGCCATATTAAACAAAAAGGCGTACAAACATTACACAGGTATATAATGTTTTTATTAGGAATTATTTTAAATAAATAAATTAAATAACAAAAAGGTTGTGGAAACCTGAAAACTTTATTTGACAATGACATAAAAGACTTTGACGGATTTGACAATAACGCATCTGTCGTAGTTTCGTTGGCCTTGAACTCCAATTTCTAGATTAGTTGGTAGTGACCCTACGAAGCTGGAGGTTCCGGGTTCGAATCCCGGCGAGGAATGTTCCTTGGTCATGGCTGTCTATGTATTTAAGTACCTATATATGTATCTATCTATTATATATATCGTCGCCTAGTACCGACATCACAAGCCTTAATTGAGCTTACCGTGGAACTAGGTCGATTTGTGTAAAGATGTCCAAAAATATTTATTTTATTTATTTATTTATATAGACGCATTAGGAGGTAAATGCCCATAATCGCCACGCTGTGCAAGCGGATTGGCGATCGCAGTAATGTGTCCACTATGATGGCGCTGCTGCCCATCATCAATCTTTTATCAAATAATGGTCAGTGACACTTCAATCCCTTAGTCGACTCTTACGACACCCGCAGGAGGAGTTGGGGTGATGACAAATGTATTCTTACTGCCGTCACCGTGCCGGTTGGCTAAATATGTATATTGTATACAAATAAATAAGTATGTCCAATATTTTACGAATTATAGAAATTCATAACGCATACCCCTTAAATCGGTTTCTTTGACCGCAAAACACTAAATTTCAGTTCATTCCCGTAACTGCAACTCATGCCGATTTTCATGCCATTTTTATATACAATGTATGAAAATAACTTTTTTTTTTTCTATGGCATTAACTTATACTACTGCCTTATAAACATGTTTTCATAAAATTAACTCGATGAGAACAGAAAAACAATACATTATTATCAACTTTCTGTCTAACCTAATTTTTTCATATTTAGTAATTTGTATGGGAATTTCAGTTGAAAGTCGGCACGGGTTTCTGTTACAGGAATGAGCTGATTTTTACCAGAAAGTTTTGGGGTTAAAGATACAGATTTAGGGAGTATGCGTTATTAAATTCTCATCATCATCATTCATCATCAGCCTATGTTAGTCCACTGCTGGACGTAGGCCTCTCCTATTAACAATGCGTATAGACGCATTAGGAGGTAAATGCCCATAATCGCCACGCTGGGCAAGCGGATTGGCGATCGCAGTAATGTGTCCACTATGATGACGCTGCTGCCCATCATCAATCTTGTAGAATGGTCAGTGACACTTTAATCCCTTAGTCGACTTTTACGACACCCGCAATCTCTCTAAAATTCGTAAAATATGTGATGCCCTAATAAAAATGGCTGTCAAAAGGTTTCTTTGCAATTTCAGACGCGGTGCTTCGATAAATACTCGTGTCAAGAATGCAATATAGTGTTCGAAAACTACACGAACAAGAAAATACACGTTCTGAAGGTATGCCATTGCCACTCTCCCTTATTTTTCCTCCGTAGCTTAGTTGGTAGTGACTCAGCTCCTGATATCTCCATGACATAGTTATATCTAAATCTGTATGAACGTAAAATTTGTCTGCTGCATAAGCGGCAGCCGTCGGAGGCCTGTGACGTCAGTAACAGTGATAATTGAAATTGTCATACCTGTAATTATGGTGAAATAGGCCGCAGAGGACAATAGTGGTATAGTTTGCTGAAAGAAAGTATAGGGTTGTCCATTAATCACGTCGTACTGTATAGGGGGAGGGGGAGGTCAAGAAAAAATCACCAATTATCACCATAGGGGAGGGAGGGGTCATCGGACAAATCACGTGTAATTTTTGTTACTCAGCTGAACAGCATACTTGTTTTAAAACATAACCAGATGTCAAATCCTGAAATGAGTTTTAAAATTTCATGGACATTTACCTCGTAGTTTGCAAAAAAGTTTTTTCCCATCACGTGTGCTTAATAAAGTACGTAAATTGAAATTGTTATTAAAAGGACTACTTAAATTGGCCAAAAAATTAGACGTCATATTGGCTAGGTGGGGGGGGGAGGGGTCCTAAAAATATCACCAAGATCACCATGGGGGATGGGGGGGGGGGGTCTAAAATAGGCCAAAATCGTATGACGTGATTAATGGACAAGCCCTATGCTGCACGCTCTACTATCATGATTAGTGGGTAGGTAACCCACCGCTGAAGGGCCTCATTACCAAGGATCGAACTCCTTCATAGCAAAAATCAAACAGTCAGAGGGATTGAACGAAGTGTTTTATCGACTATCAATAAATAAATTTATACTCAATGAAACGTCGTTAAAATAATGTAATTAGGCTTTTGTACGAGTGCAGAGGCGACCAGACAGTTAATTAGGGACATAATTAAATAAATATATAAATATCTTGGGACATCTTACACAAAGCGACCTAGTCCAATTACTAATATTGATTTTTTTAAAAGACTGTCCACCAATTACGTTTTGAATAACACGTTGTATAATAATTGTTTAACTATAAACCCTATTAAAAAATGTGTTTTTCATTTTTGATTAACTTTTCATACTTTGTTTTCATACCTTATTAAAATAATTTAAATTACAATGACATAGAACAAAATAATTATATCCCTAATAATCTGCCGCCACTGTATAATATGTATGCCTAAAAGCCTGATTACAATAAATAAAAGTTAGCGACGAACCGTCAAATGTCAATTATATATCGATAGTCGATAAAACACCTAAAAAGGGATTGACCGCGGTCAATCCCTCTGACAGTTTAGTTTTTGCTATGACAAAATCCGCTCCTTCCTCATTACTATAAAAAAAAAAGATGACCCAGGAGTACGTAACCATGGCAACGAGGCATAAAAAACTGCCCCGAATAATTCAATTCAATAAAAATAAATTGAATGTTGTAGGAACATCAAGGCAGGGCGGTACACTCGTGCCCACAATGCGACCGGGTGTTCGGCTACGAGAAGACCATGAAGAAACACATCGCGACTGTACATTTAGGCCAGAGGCCGAAGGTCCAGAACCCGAGACCGAAAAACGCCAAGCAGCAGGTTAAAACAGGTATAAAATCACTTTATCAATGACGTGAAGAAGCATCTAGCGGGCCAGCAAGGCGGTGGCAACTGACAGGTTACTGATTGTCTCCTGTTCGTTGCCGCCGCGATTTGGGCTCTACTTTTCACTTACGATCAGGTGGAGTGGAGCCACTTTGTTGTGCAAACATAAAAAAAAAGACGTGACAGATAACTGGGTCAAAATTATTTTCGTTGTCTTGTTTCATACCACTCTGTCACGCTTTTAGTTACTGTTTCGACTCAGTATATTAAAAAAATCCGGTGCACTTGTATTTCTTTTTCACGCTAGATTTTAATCCATACATCAGAGATTGAAAACAAAACATCATCTTTTAAAAAATCACGGTTTTTAGGAACACAAAATAAGACAACGAAAGGAATTTTAACCCAACAGATAAGATAAGCTTTTATCTCCTAACAAAGTTATTTCTAGTTAATTATGACATCGTTCAGCGTTGTTATATTGGGACTAAAATTTTTAGAGTAAAAATATCGCAAGCTTACAACTTAAGTTGAGAATAAAATACGCGATTGCACACGATGCGTAAATTAATTTAATACAGTTATAGGTTGAATTTGTACTTTTATATTAGCGCTGTGTGTGTTTTAGTTGACAGATTATAGAGTGATGAAGTAGAAAAAATATTTTTCATTTAATTGATTTTCGGCTCCTACCTTGTCCAACGAATATTTTTGGCCATCTAGCGCGAGAATGCTGCTAGCATTCTCGGCACGTTTGGACGGGGTAATGGCCGGAACGAGGTTTAGAGTTATATGTACAGTTTGTTTTTAACCGATTCGTGGCGTGTTCTAATTTCAAAAACTTTTATCTATGGCGGCGAACAATTTTTTGATGATACTCCAAGCGTGCCTTACGCCATAAAATATGATGACACGCCTATCGTGTCATACGCCATTCGTTAAAAACATTCATGACATTCTAGCGTGTCATCCGCACTGAAACGATTAATTTAGAATTCATATTGTTTTTATAATCTATATTATTTAATAATTCCATAAACAGCGTGTGTATTTGATACGGGCGAATATTTTAGTGGCGATTACTATCGGACCTAGGGAACCTTAATTACATAAATTTATTTTAGAAATTAAGGTATTTTTTTTTCATACAAAATAATTGAGCCCGCAATGTATTGCATCCACTGGTAGCCACATTACTTAAAGTAGACATAAGTATCTAAACGTCATACGAGTCTCATGTCAGTTGGCCGGCATACATTGCTGCTGGGTTGCACTTTAGAAAAATCATCACACCTAATCAACAACAAAATTTAACGAAATGGTTATCTTATACGACTCGTAGGATCAGATATTATAGCTGGATTAATTATTCGCCCGTATCAAATACCCACGCTGAATAATCAAAAAATAGGATGACATTGACTATAAATATATTAAACCGTTAAACTCACGTATATTTAGTCACTACACGCGACATGTTTCGGAGAGCCTAGGTCCCCATTATGAAGCGGATTTATGCGTCGTTGGACTAAAAGTAAATATGGCGATATATAAAAATGTCCACTTGCTTAAATTCGGGCGTATATAATTTTGACGAAGTATAAAAATGTTCACCTGTATATTAGACCAAATATAAACATGTTGCGACACTAGACTAAAAGTAAATATGGCAATGTATAAAAATGTCCACTTGCATAAGTTCGGGCGTATATAATTTTGACGAAATATAAAAATGTCCACCTGTATATATATATGATTGTTGGTGGTGATGAATTTGATCCGTATATGTATTATTATAATCCTGGACCTATAGTAAAGAAAGTAGTCATTTTTATATTCAGACTTGATTAGACTTAGACATTTGTACACTTTGAAACTAGTCATTTTTATATTTCGACTTGATAAGACATAAACATTTTTATAATTTGATAGTAGTCATTTTTATATTCCGACTTGATAAGACTTAAGCATTCTAAAGTATTGGCTTTCTAACACTCGGACCAATTTTATTTTATATGTAGACATTTTTATACATCGCCATATTTACTTTTAGTCCAACGACGCATAAATCACCATGACCCCGGCTATTACGAAAATGGGTGGTAATACGCATTCTGTGACAATATATAACATGGACGTCTAACGCCAGCTCAAAAATGCCCCCAAAACAATTGTTCAATTGTGCCAAGATGGGCAGGACAAATCTTTGACAAATGTTTATAGAATATCACCAATCAAAACTTTGATGGCCAATCACAACTATTTTTTAATGGCGGTTTAAGTTTTTATAGGTTGACATTGAAATGCATTGCCGTGATGCATTGAAGAGGGGGTGATACTTGTTAACTAAACTTCAGGACCGTTTTTGAAAGGCAATTTAGTATGGCGTGCGGCTTCTATGTTTTATTTGTTCGTAGCCGAAACATGTCGCGCGTAGTGACTAAATATACGATGACATTGACCTCTTTGATTCGTCCAAATAAATAAATAGCAAACTATATTTTTTTATCAATTCTATAGAGACCGAAGACTCAGACACCGAAACCGAACACAACGACAAGAAACGTAAAACGGAGGCCGAAGCGAGGCCTAAAAAGCGCCAAGCGAGGTCAAAATCCGTAGAATACGCTGAGGAAGTTCAGCGGACGTATTTAGAGGTCGGCAACTCGGAGTACGAGGCCCAAAGCTCTGCGAGATACGTGTACGTCGAGTCACAAGACCACCATTATTTGGTTGTACGAGAAGAATATGATAGTTCTTAAGTGTATATGGAAAATCGAAAATTTTGAACATTTGGGTAGCGGTAACGAGACGGTTATGATGCTCAACATATTAAAATATAATGTGCCATTTAGCGTATGAATGTATATAATAGAACTGTATAATATTTAATACAACTTTCCAAATATTGTACGTGTATTATTTGACATTTCCGTAACCAGGCAAAATTTCGAACAAGAACCCCAGAAACCGACAGAATTCGCTAGATGACGTGAAATTCAAACGTCCACTATGATGACGCTGCTGCCCATCATCAATCTTTTATCAAATAATGGTCAGTGACACTTCAAGCCCTTAGTCGACTCTTACGACACCCGCAGGAGTTGGGCTGGTGACAAATGTGTTCTTACTGCCGTCACCAAAATATCAAATCTGAATGTGAACTTTACGCGCGTACGTGTAGGTTTATATTGCTCTGTGGACCAGGATTATATATCGGTCTTTGGCGTTCATAACATAAGGTTAAGGATCGTTTTATAAAAAAAAGTCGTTTCCAGTATAAAACTTAATTATATTTATAAAAAAGTATTATTATAATGTTGTAGGCACTAGTCTCGCCGCGAGCTACTAAGCTATGAACCGGCTGTAAACACGAACAAAAGATACGCACTCCCGTGAAAATAGTCAATAAGCTAGTCTGTGGCCATGAGCATACGTCGTAACGGCTGTAGCAAAACGGTGGCATTTGACAGTTTGATATCAGGGTAGGCAATTCCGATGAATAATTTTATTACTCTATTGCATATTTGATTATTGATTAACAAGGACTTACTAATGAAAAGTAAAAATAACCTTATTGACTCTCTTTAGATACAACCTAGTTTGATTTTCTATCAAAGAAAATAGAGTAATATGTCAATGTCATCATGTCATGTTATAGTGCATTTCGAAGAAAGCACAAAAACATTTTTTTTTTCGACCAGGGAGAAAGTTGGATCCCGAGTGAATCGAGGGCGACAATCACCCGAGTTAAAAAGTAGTTTTTACACGTGTATCGAACGACTTTTTTCATAACAAGCGCCTTAAAAAGAGAAATTTACGCACGCGTTAGTATATAAATATGATTTTAATAACATTCTGTTTTTTTTTGCGTTCCTATTACATTGGTAGTGACAACCCTGACGTCAATTTGCCACCGATTTGCGGGTTCGATTACGGGGTATGGGCCCATGAGTAAGCCCATTTAAAATAAAAAATAAAATAAAAGAGACACGGCGATACTCGCCCGGCGGTGATAGCTGATAGCTGGGCGAGTATCGCCGTGTCTCTTTTATTTACACGGGAGTGCGTATCTTTAGTTCGTGTTTATAGCCCATAGTTCATAGCTTAGTAGTTCGCGGTGATACCAGTGTGTTACCTCAATAGAGGGATAAACAGACATTAGGGTGGTCCACGTTTGTATGGAAAAAAAATTAATATGGTTTTTTAATGGGGCACCCTCTTATTTTATAACAGCTATTACGTTGATAAAATATACCAAGTTTCGTAATTTTATCTCAACTCTAAAGCGGTGCTCAATGCCTTTGAAAAATATAATATTATATGAATCCCAAAATAAATAAATATTTTATATTTATGATTTTTATGTCAATAATTGCTTTAATACTGTTCAAAACGGGATTTAAAAGTCAAGTAGGTAAAAAATACATTTTATTTTAATTTTTAATAAATTATTGATTCGGTCGACTTTTTGGCGAAGATTCAAATAAGCTTAAAAAATAGAAAGAAAAATTAACTTCTACTATGTTACTTAAAAATCCTATGTTTAAACAGTCTAGAAGCAATAACTAAAATAAAAAGTTAAGAAACAGTAATTTAATTTTTTCACATTCCATACAATATAAAAAACATCAAAGGCATTGAGCACCACTTTATAGTTTAAATAAAATTATGAAACTTGGTATAATTTATCAACTTAACAGAAGTAACAAAATAAGGGGGTGCCCCATGGGAAAATAAAATAAATGTTTTTTTGGACCACCCTAACAGACATACACAATTTCGATCTTATACATAATTAAATAATAATTTCCGTGAATGAGTAAGGACCAATGAAAGGTAGTAGCAGAGCTTGGGAATACTTTCAAGGTCAGAGAAATCTGCATCGTCCAATATATGTATACGACCGACCTCCTGAGTCATGAATATACTTTTCTGCCCTCCGGCCGGCAAACAACACTTTGCCGGCCGCTGCGCTAAACTAAGTTGCCGCCTGCCGGCTCCGTTGAGCAGAAAAATAGTATACACACCTCGGCCGTTAAATGGGAATGCCTCGGATCACATGTTTGTCACATTATCCGAGACATTTCCCACTTAAACGGCCTTGGCATGTAAGGCGTGTAAGGTTGAGATTATTTTACTCAAAATCACCTCGGTAGTTATAGGTTAATGACCGAGTTTTCAGGTCCAAATCGTCGGAGGGCCATCTGTACTAAAAAACGTCGTACGAGACACGTGCAAAAAGGAAATCCGTAATTTCATGTTTTTTGCACTTGTGTCGTAATGTACAGTCGAAGATAAAATAAGGGGTATACAAAAACGTTCAAAAATATGTCCCAGTGCACTCTAATTCTGTGTAATAAGAACGTCGTAACATATTTATGAACGGATTCTTTCGATACTTATTTTTGCACTTGACTGTACTAGTGTAGGTATTTATAAAGATTGCGCCAGGATATACATTTATGGAATTTGCAGTCTACGAGTATATTATTATTCAGCTTTGGTCCTCCTATGCCGATAGGGAGCGGGCAGTTTAAGATGCACTGTGTTGACGTGGGTCTTCATCGAGTTGGATTGCGAGAACGACTTGCCGCAGTGGGGGCACGAGTAGGGTTTCGCACCTGTGTGTACCTGGAAATATTAAATATAGTTTAGCTCGGGTTTTACCACAGAATTAGATTTGGATAGAAGAAACAAGTTCATTCATTTGTATGGCGGCCGAGCGTGTCAGATTTTGTACTGAAGTTGTTACTTGCCTATGATTTTAAATATGTCTCAAGCCCTTGAGTATTCATTTTTTTTGTGTTGTTGCAATTAATATTACTTAAGGAGGTATTATTAATGTTTTTGTTCACTTCAACTTACAAAATTTGACGTACGAAAGCTGCAAGCTGCGATTAAAGACGGACAAATCAGTGGATTTCACTGAGTTCATTTGACACGCTAAGTAGATAGGTTTGCTTGATCTATGGTATATATGACATCTGTGGGTTTTACCTATACAATTTATCAGTTGAAAGTAAAAAAAGATATGGCTGACTGTCCATAGTATTTGACGTCTTTGATACATAATCGGGAAACACGTTCGAAGATGGGTCAAAATTCTTTTCGTTGTCTTATTTTATGTCCCTAAAAAACGTGACACAGTTGTGATTTTTGTATGAGATGATGTTTTGTTTTCAATTTCTGATGTATGGATTAAAACATAGCGTGAAAAAGAAATACAAGTGCACCGGTTTTTTTATATACTGAGTCGAAACAGCAACTAAAAGCGTGACAGTGTTGTATGAAACAAGGCAACGAAAATAATTTTGACCCAGATATATTTTTACGTTAATACTGATATATACTACGAACAAATAAAACATGGAAGCCGCACGCCATACTAAATTGCCTATCTAAAATGGTCCTGAATTTTAGTTGACTAGTGTCACCCCTCTTCAATGCGTCACGGTAATGAATTTTAATATCAACCTATAAAAACTTAAACCGTCATTTAAAAATAGTTGTGAGTGGTCCATCAAAATTTTGATTGGCAATATTCTATAAACATTTGACAAAGATGTTGCGCCGAAATTTGCGCGGTGTTAAGAAAAGCGCTATGTCCTGCCCATCTTGGCACAATTGAACAATTGGTTTTGGGGGCATTTTTGAGCTGGCGTTAGACGTTCATGTTATATATGGTCGCAGGATATACAGGGTGGTCCAAACCTTGACGTCAAACATTTTTTTTTAGATTCCTCACGTCATGAGCTATCAGAATATACCCCATGTATGTCAGCCGATTTTTTGTTGTTTTCGAGGTATGAATTTTTGAAAATTTTTTATTTGAGACATTCTGGAATGAAGAAATTTATAAAAAATCCTTGGGATATGTTTTATTTTTTTTTTATTTACGTACATTAATGCTATTTTGATGCGTTTTTTAACGTAAAATTTTGAATTTGGTATTTTTTTTATCCTACTTGTATCAAAGTGAGGACGCTAATTTTTTTGTCAGTAAATGCTTTATTTGTAGTAATACTCTTACAAAAAGAAACTAGTTAAAAAACCCAATAGTTTTCTTTTTATTAATAAATTTCTTCATTCCAGAATTTCACAAAAAAAAAATTTTTCAAAAATTCATAACTCGAAAACTACAAAAAATCGGCTAACATACATGGGGTATATTCTGATAGCTCATGACGTGAGGAATCTAAAAAAAATTTTTTGACGTCAAGGTTTGGACCACCCTGTATATCAAAATTTTTAAGAAAAATGTATGTGTACTTCATGTTTAAGGTTTTAAGATGGCCATAAAACCAAGATTGTGTTCTAAAAGTGCGGGATTATGAAATAATTGACCATAGTTTTGCAGAAAGCTATACAGGGTGTTCCACGAGCCACTGAAAACCTTGAACGGGGTGATTTGGTAGGTTAAACTGAATAACTTTTACTAACCCAGAAATCTCAAAAAAAATTGCATTTTTCATATAAAATGTCGTGATCAATCGGTCAAAATGTATGAAAAAGACAATTTTATTTTAGATTTTGTGATTGGCCCCATATTAAAAGTTGGTCAGTATAGCCTACTAAATCACCCCGTTCAAGGTTTTCAGTGGCTCGTGGAACACCCTGTAGTGTGAGGTATGGTTGAATAGGTC